>JAEIIL010021703.1:0-45630 GCA_018905715.1 Drosophila lini
AATCTGCAAGGGTATACAAACTTCGGCGTGCCGAAGTTAGCTTCCTTTCTTGTTTTAATTGTAATTAAAAATACCCCAATTCATTCAAAAGTAACGGTTCCTTCGCAAAGTCAGGCTTTTCGCAATAGTTCGCGACGGTCACACCGGCGCAAAAGCTCTTCAAAAACAGAAAACAGTCGGACGGAAACACAAAAAAGAAAGAAATGCAATCTGGGCAGTGAGCGGGGGCGTGAAGCGTATTTATCAATTGCCCGGAACGAGTTTACGGCATAGCCGCCGATCAGCAGTGCTGGAAAATCCGCCCAAACCACAGCCAGCGACCGCGCAGCCCCCACCAGCGGCTGGTTCAAAAACGTGAGAGGAAGGCGGGAGAACACCGGGAGAGAGAAGAAGGAGGCCAGGAAGCGGCGACAACAGAAGCAATCAAGTGGCACAAAGCAGGAGCAGGGAGCAGAAGCCGGGGTTTGGCTGGTGGCCAGGCAAAGCACGATGCTAAAAGTTAATTAGTGTGAGCGAAATCAAATTGGACACCCCGCAGCGGCCGCTGGGGTTGTGGTTGTTGTTGTCGTTGTCCCGACTCCGGGCGGGGTGTTCGCCATGGAATTTGCCGACCTGATAAAGACCCCCAAGCTGGACGGCGTCTTGCTGCACGATCCAGGGCAGGCGGGGACAGGTACGGGTACGGGTGCACCCACAGTGGGAACGTTATGCATCACCGGACATCATTTGCTGCTGAGCGCACGCCAGGAGAACAGCCAGGAACTGTGGGTGAGTGCAAAGGCGATGTGCTTCAGCTCCAATGGAGCGTAAGCTTGTCAGCAACTAATTGAATTTCCTTCCCTTGGCACCGTAACCCCTTCCAGCTGCTGCACAAGAACATCGACAGTGTCGAGAAGAAGCCCAGTCTGACACAGAACATTGTGGTCGGCGGCATAATCACACTGAAGTGCAAGGACCTGCGCATCATCTCGCTGGAGATCAAGAGTGCCAAGGAGTTTTTCAATGTGGCCACTTCGCTGGAGGCACTCAGTGCAATACAGAACACCGAGCTGCTGTATCCCTTCTTCTACAGGCCCATGTACACCATCCTCGAGGACGGCTACACGATGTTTAGGTGAGGCGTAGGCAGGGCCCGCAAACGGGCCACAATTCAATTATCCTCCTCCCTCTCCTCCACACACACAGGCCCGAGCTGGAGTTCGCCAAGCTTATCAGCGGTGTGGGCATGGGCGGTGTTTCCTCGCCGAATGTGGCCAACATAACAATTTGCATGCCGTCAACATCAACGACATCGACGACACTGGGCAGCAGCGGTGGTGGTGGTGGCATACCCCATCCCCTGCAGAACGGCTATGCGATGGACGCCCTCCAAGGTGGCCTTGGTGGCGGTGGCAGCGGGGCCATCGCCTGCGAGTGGCGCATCAGCAACGTCAACAGAGACTTCAGCGTCTGTGCCACATATGGCGCCACGCTAATTGTACCTAAAGCAATTACGGACGAGCAGATAGTGCTCTCCGCCTCGTTCCGGGACGGCGGACGCTTCCCAGTGCTCAGCTACAGGCACGAGAATGGAGTAAGTTAATGCAGCCACGCCCGCCAAACTCGATTAGATAAATGCAATGAATGATTCACCATTTTTCGAACAGGCCACACTGATGCGCAGCTCCCAGCCGCTGTCGATTCAGGGAATCAAGCGCTGCCGGGCTGACGAGGCCATCCTCAATCTGGTCCTTGGGCGCAGCAGAAAGGGCTTCATCGTGGACACCTGGGGCAAGGGCAAGTCCAACACGGAAACGGACCTCCACTATTCGCAGTGGAAGAAGGTGAATCGTTCGATCGGGAACGTCAGCTCGCCGGCTTCCATTTTGGACAGCTTTGCCCGGCTGATAGAGGCCTGCAATGATCTGAGCTGCAGCACTGACAAGTGGCTCTCGCGGCTGGAGGGCAGTGGCTGGCTGAGCCTGGTGCTTAACTCGCTCAATGCCTCCTGTGTGGTGGCCCAGTGCCTGGATCAGGAGGGCAGTCCTGTGCTGGTGCATGGTGCCAAGGGCCTGGACTCGACGCTGATTGTCACCTCGCTGGTACAGATCATCCTCAATCCCGACTGCCGTACTGTAAGGGGGTGAGTTGACACTAATTGTATCAGCTAAGAGGAGGAGTTAATTATTTTTCTGTCTCACCTATGCAGTATTCAAGCGCTCATAGAGCGCGAGTGGATCCAGGCGGGACATCCCTTCGCCTCCCGCCATCGCTACTCCTGCTATACCCCAAGTCAGACGCGCCAGAAAACCTCTGGCGCCACCTTTGTGCTCTTCTTGGACTGCCTCTACCAGCTGTACACCCAGTTCCCCTGCAGCTTCGAGTTCAGCACGCAGCTGCTGATCCTCCTCTTCGAGCACAGCCACTTCTCGCAGTACGGCACGTTCCTGTGTGACTCGGAGCGGGAACGGCGGGAGTTAAATGTGCACACGCGGACAACGAGCTTGTGGTCCTACCTGAACCGGCCGGACGTCCTGCAAACCCTACTAAATCCCCTCTACGAGCCCAATGCCAGTGTGATATGGCCATCGGTGGCGCCCATCAGCTTGGAGCTATGGAGCGGTAAGTAATGGGTGTGTTTCTGCTGTGATTAATGGTTACTAATCAGGGATTTGAATCACCCGCAGATCTCTATTTGCGTTGGGTGATAGATCAGCGCAGCTGCGCCACAGTCATGTCGCAGATTCAGGAACTGGTGACACGCGAGAAGGAACTCAGAACTCAGGTGAGTAGTATAGATTGTAAATGACGAGTGGAGGATCTAATCGTAACCCTTTCAGGCCCTCAAACTACGTAAGCAGGCCCTGGAGCTCGGTCAGGAAGTGTCGGAAATGATGAGTGGCAGTGCAGACGATGCATAGGAAAGGATGCCTACCTCAGCAGCACCTCTCTATCTCTTTTATCTCTCTTGCATGATATACATTTATTTTTGATACGTTCTGTTGCAAGATTTCGATAATTATTTAAGCAAATAGATAGCAACACTATGGTTAGGTCTCTAAAAGTTCCATTTACAAGAAGATTGAACTCAATATGTGCTGAAGAGTAGATCGAGGCAAAGACCTTGAAATAACAAGCTCTCTAGAAAAACGGAAACTGAAATTAGATAAAATCAACACAGGATCTGATTTTTGATTCACCTCGAGCACAACTTACTCAATTTTAGGCATATGTATGTCCATTTTTACCGAAAACTATTATTCTACGACAAAAAGGAACTACAAATAAAACAGAAACTCTTGTACTACTTGTAAATCGCTCTCTAATCTTAGATTTCTGAAAAACTGAAACTGCAACTGCACATGGCATAAACTATCAAATATTTTGGGTCAATTTTTGACGCATTTACATTTATGGAATTTTTAGCGCATAAGTCTCCGAGAATTACCTATGAATAGTACTTACCTTTCGTCAGTTAAGCCTCTCAGATCGATCAAATTTAGTATTGTATAAATTCAAAAGATTTGCCTTTTTGTATGTACATTTTTGATTAAATCGCATAAATCGGAAGCTTCAAAAGCGTTTTACATTTACAATTATGCTGTGCATGCGTTGATACACACTAAATATCCAAGAACATAACATATATTGTACATTATACAAACCTCTATTAATGTTTTGTAGCTGTTATCCCACTTTATAGTATGTGTGTTTATTTCGGATTGTGATCGTATATTTGAAATGACAGAAATTTGTATGTAATTTATATTCAGATATTTACATATTTCTATTGTGCGTATTTTGTGTAATTATCGCTTAAGTGCAATAAATACGTGTTAATTTGCAGACGGTGTACTGAATTTTCTTCTCATGGAGGGGGGGGGAGCCATGTAAGCCTGGAAAGGGAAATTAAAAAAAAAAAATTATCCAAAATTATTTAAAAAAACTTCTCTGCTTTGTATAAAGAATTTGTTTATTTTTCGCTAGACTCATATTTATGACAACACTTATGTTTCCTGCTGTTTTTGGGCTCACTATTTATTTTTCGCTGTATATAAACGTATATAAAACTCACTTTAATTCGATTACAAATAATCCCCAAAATATCGAAAACAATAACAAAAGGTTAGTTGAAAGCAAATGTCGGTGTGTTTGTTGAATTTTAAGAATGAACTGAAGGGCAGAGGGAACGAGGGAAAACGAGGTGCTGAATCCTGTAGGCTGCTCTCTTAGTTCGACGCCTCGTCCTCCAGGAAGAAGAACTGGCCGGATCGCTTCTGTTCCGTATCCTTGACCGAGTTGTTCTTGTTGATGCGGGGCCTGAAGTTGTTGGGATCGCGTCGGAAGGTGATGCCGAGCAGTTCGAGGAATCGGTTCATGCCGTTCAGCAGCGACTGGGGCGAGTAGGCCGTCGTCTTGACAGAGGGCTGGCCTTCAATAACAATGACACGGTCGGCGAGGTAGGTGGCCATGATGAAATCGTGCTCAACCACAAATCCTGTCTTCTTGGCGTGCAGAATGTACCTAAAAGCAAGCGAAATTGGGTTAGCCTTTAATTAATTAGCAAGCTTTGTGGGACTTACCGCTTGATAACCTTGGCGGCCACCAGACGCTGCTCAGAGTCCAAGTAGGCCGAGGGCTCGTCGATGAGGTAGACATCCGCCGGCTTGCCCAAACACAGAACTAAGGCCACGCGCTGCAACTCACCACCGGAGAGGTTCTGCACCTCCTGGTCCATAATCTCCTCAATCTTCATGGGCTTCATCACATCGGCAATGAACTGAGGATGCACGTACGCGTCACGGATCTTGTCGTGCAGCAGATGGCGCACATGGTTCTGGAATTTCGGAGAAATCTTCTGCGGCTTGTACGAGATGTTGAGCATGGGCAGATCCACCTGGCCGTCGGGCTGCAGGTTTCCGGCCAGCATTCGGATGAAAGTCGTTTTGCCCGTACCGTTCTCGCCCAGCAGCACCAGGATCTCGGAGTCACTGAAGTGACCCTGCTCCACGGTCAGCTCGAACTTGCCCAGCGTCTTGACCATGGCGGGATACACGTAGTGGTTCATGCGCTTGATCTCCTCCTCGGTGGCCGACTCGGAGACCTTGAACGTAAGGGATTCTGTGCGGAAACGCATGTTCTCGGTGGGCACGAAGCCGTCAAGGAAAATGTTGATGCCTTCGCGGACGGAGAAGGGCATTGTGACAACGCCATAGCAGCCGGGCACTCCGTACAGGCAGCAAATAAAGTCGGACAAATAATCCAGCACGGACAAATCGTGCTCCACAACGATGATGAACCTGAAACCAGTTTAATTAAGCATCAAACAGCCGAGATTCTGGCCAGGATACTCATACTCACTTTGTGGGATGCAGGAGCGATCGAACAGTCAGGGCAGCGTTGAGACGCTGCTTCACATCCAGATACGAGGACGGTTCGTCGAACATGAAGATATCCGCATTCTGAATGCACACCATGGCGATAGCGAAGCGCTGAAGCTCTCCACCAGACAGCTGCGAGATCTCTCGATCCCGAATGTGCGAGAGGTCCAGCATGTCGCAGATCTTTGTCTGCAGGTCGCGCTCGTCCTTCTTGTCCAGCAACTCACCGACAGCGCCGCGGACCGCCTTGGGGATCTGATCCACATACTGCGGCTTGACCAGCGCCTTCAGGTTGTCCTCGAGGATCTTGGTGAAGTAGTTCTGCAGCTCAGAGCCGCGGAAGTAGCTAAGGATCTCCGTCCAGTCGGGCGGGTTGGCATACTTCCCCAGATTGGGCTTCTGCTTGCCCGCCAGAATCTTCAAGGCCGTGGACTTGCCAATACCGTTCTGTCCCACCAAACCGAGCACCTCGCCGGGTCGTGGAATAGGCAGACGATGCAGCTTAAAGGAGTTCTTGCTGTAACGATGCGTTGTGTGCTTGTCCAGGTTGCTGGGCAAGTTGATGATTGTTATGGCCTCAAAGGGACATTTCTGGGGGGGAAAAAAGAAAAGAACTATTAGAATACAGCGCAGGCAGGCTGACAGCTAACCCACCTTGACACAGATGCCGCAGCCGATGCACAGCTCCTCGGACAGCGAGGCAATCTTGGAGGTGGGCGTCACCTCGATGCAGAGCTTGCCCATGCGCACCACCGGGCAGGTCTTCTTGCACTCCTGCCGACACCGCTTGGGCTTGCACTTGTCATCGCTGACGATGGCAATACGCGTCTGCTTGTCCGTCTCCTCGTTCTCCTTCCTGCGCGACATGCTGTAGGGGAGAGAAGTTAACAAGCGGAAAGGAAACAATTAACCAGCTGATCTGCTGCGATGTGTATTCGTCCCCAATCACTGATCTGTATGGCAATCAGTCCACTGTCAACGTTGCAAAATCCACAGCCCCGGCCGTCTGGTGCACCGCTTCAAGGGAGGCGGGGGAGCTGGTGCGGGGGCTGCGTTCGGCTGCTAGTGAAAGTATAACCTCAAAGCGTGGCCAAAACAACGGCTTTCCACGCTGAATTTTCATCGCCTGACAGGCGGTAGGCGTTGGCCTAAGTCTCCTCGTTGACAGTGTTTTGAACTCTTTGTATTTTACCTGCGAACTAGGCCGAAATTGTTGTAAAACAGACAGAACGCACGCTCTTGCGTGTCAGCCAACAAGTTTCAAAAGGGGGGACTTTTGAAGGGTTACTCAACACTACCCGAGATAGAGATGTGAAAACTTGACTATCGATAGCTACGTTAATAGGTGTTTGTTTTTCCTTTCAAATTAATAACCTAATTTTAAATATCTAAAAATCATGTTAGCAAGCATATTAAAATTATATAATTGATTTGAAAACTGAATTTACACTTCAGAAAATCCCTAAATACAGTTTTAATTGAAAGTTAAACAACTCTTGTTTGCCGATACGTATTGCCAAGTCATGCTGATAATATCGATATCGCAATGTTTTTGACAATCCCAACTGACCACCCATCTCTAGTTTTTACACGTCGTTGATTTTTGTTGGACTGGACAGGCTTAAAAATGGTCGTTCAAGATGATACCATAAGTTCTGGGGAACCTGAGAAGACGGAAACTGTGCCGGTGGTGCCTGAGCAGGCCAAGATCTTCACGGTCGAGAGTGAGTACGGCGTGGGCTTCATCCAGTCTGGGGCCAGTGGGACGCTCCGCACCGCTCCCTTTAACCTAAAAGTCTGTATGCTAATTTATGTGAACTTTCACTCTCGCTGCAGTCCTGCACATGATCAAGGATGCCCAGCAGCAGCATGGCTTGCGTCACGGCGACTTCCAACGCTACCGTGGCTACTGCACCCGCCGCATCCGTCGTCTGAGGAAGGCACTGAAGTACCCGCAGGGCGACAAGCGACACTTCAAGCGACGTGACGTGACCATCGGTCAGTTGACGGGCAAGAAGGCGGACGAGCGTTTTTTCCACATCCCACTGATCAGCGCCGAGCGGGCCTGGGCGTATGCCATGCAGCTGAAGCAGGAATCCAACACGGAGCCGCGAAAGCGCTTCCATTTGATCAGCAAGCTGCGGAGGGCGTGCTTCTACGCTCTCCAGCTGCAGGAGTTGTGCAATGTAAGTGGCTGGATGACAGGGGGAGTTTATATAAAGTTTAATTGATGTTCATCCCGCAGACGGAGGCCTTCGATGCCCGCACAAAGCTGGAATGCGAGGCCTACGTGGCCTGGATGCATGGCACGCTGCACTTTGAACTCCAATTGTGGAAGACGGCCGGCGAGCACCTGAAGCGAGCCCAGGTGGTGTACGAGAACCTGGCCAAGGCACTGCCCGATGACGAGCAGGAGCTGTACCGGGCCAAAGTGAACGAGTTCACGCCCAATCTGCGCTACTGCGCATACAACATCAGCGGCGGCGCCACAAGCGGCGGCAAGATCGACGAGATCCTGGAGCTTCGCGCCCAGGGAGTGCTCGAGAATCTGGATGTGTTGGTCAGCCAAACGAAGACGGAGAGCAGCGAGGGCCTGCAGACGATCGACTGGCGCGGTCGCAAGGTCACCGTGCGTCCGGAGAAGGTGCGCCTGTTCCTGCTTAGCGCCCAGGAGCTGGACAAGTCACTGGCGAAGGCTACCAAGCCGGATTCGAAGATCGAGTTAATCGAACGCATTTTGATGGACTGCAAGGACGCCATTCAGGCGGTGCGGGACGAGATTAAGCAGGATCCCAAGCTGCGTTCGCTGACCACAGGTCAGACAGTGTCTGGAGTGCAATATCTGCTGGCCTACTTGAGCTACATCCGACACAGCCGCACGTTGCAGCGCAATCTGTGCCTTGTGGAGCAGGTAATCCCCGAGAAACACACATTTACAACCAATGCTAATGGTACCATTCCCTTCCAGGCTAAGCTCAACTTCGACGATCCCAACCAGCAGTCTCAGCAGAACGTTGGCGACGGCAAGCGCGTGCGGTCCCAGGATCTGGCCCGCCTGTACGAGATCATCCTGCAGAACGTGACGGAAATGCAGCAGATCAACGGCATGGAGGACGATGCCCAGTACCAGGCCGAGGTGGAGAACCTGGCCATAACCTTCAAGGCCTTCCGTTGCTACTACATTGCCCTCACCCTGATCGACATGAAGAAGTGGAAGGAGGCGGTGGCGCTATACGAGCGCGCCTCCAACTACGCCACCGAGGCGATCAAGGGCAAGGCCAGCGCAGAGTTCCAGCTGCAGGCGGAACTCAAAAAGGTCGTGTCCACCATCGAGGGCTGCAAATTCTCCGCCCACGCCTACAGTGTGCTGGAGGATGACAACAGCGAAGAGGCCGGAACCACCACCAAGGCGCAGAAGACGACAAAACCGCTGTACGAACGCTTGTCGCTGTACAAGGAAGACCAGTCGCTGCACACCAAGACACCTAACGTGTTCAAGCTCACCCCTGACATGGAGCCCATACCCTGCAAGCCCCTTTTCTTCGACCTGGCCATGAACTACGTGGAGCTGCCCTCGCTGGAGGACAAGCTGGAGTCGCCCGGCAAGAAGGCAGGTGGCGTTACTGGCTTCGTCAAGGGATTCCTGGGTTGGGGCGGCGGTGGCGGCAACAAGTGAGGCGACAACCCAGCAAGGACCACGACCACCACCACTCTTCTGGAATTCCATGCATCCATGTTACACTTATAAAGCCTTCAGATCCATGTCCATGCCGCGGTATGTCCGTTGTTCTTTATAAGTTCCTTGTTTTTGGCTCGTAATCCCGCCAGATTTGTTTTTCTACGAACCCTTTTGTAAGTTTAAAAAAGTGAACAATTATTCGGTAATAAAGGAACCTTCAACGGAGCGCTAAAGTTCCTCTAAAGAGAAATCTATCATCTATATTTATCGAGAGAGAGCTAAATCCTAACACTACGTGACTATGAATACTCTTTAACGGCTCGTTACTCCGTGTGGAGATAGCCCAGCTCGTAGAACTCCATCACCAGTTCCCGGACGCGCAGATGGTACTCCGATGTGAGGGTCTGGGTGCATTTGATCTCCTCCTTGCCGGTGAGACTCAGCTCGCTCATCACGTCCAGATTGGGCAGGTTGTTCGGATCAAAGGTGACGGCCGGCAAGATCCACATGCCGATGGCCAGGCCATAGTGCACCTGACGCACATACTCGGCACTGAGGCGCTGCAGCGAGAACGCCTCGCAAAGCTCCTGCAGCCGCTCGGCAGCCGGACTGCCCTCCAGTTGGTGCATCAGTTCCAGGCCCAAGGCCTCGGAGTACGCGGCCAGCAGCGTGTCCGTGTGCACATCCCTCAGTTCCCTTCGCGTGCTGGTGTATATGAAGTGGAGTATATCGAACACGGGTGAGCTTCTACGCATCGCTTGCAGGTCGAAGAAGATCACCTCTTCCGGTTCCGAGCGGAACATGATGTTGTTTACCCACAAGTCCCCGTGACAGATCACACTGAAGGGCGTCCTTGCCGTGGCGTTTATCTCGCGCTTCAGGTTTTCAAACAAATTGGGTCGCAGCTGGTTAAGCAGGCGGATGGGCGTGGTCAGGCTCCCGTCGGAATTAGAGCCACCCAAGCTCTCCAGCGCCTGCTGCACTGATGTATCCAATATGGTGGCATAGAACTCGGTCGCCTCCTCGCAGTAAACGATCTCCTGGAGATGCTCGACCTCGGCGGAGAAGTTCAAGGACTCCAGTTCCTGGGCGGCCAGCGAGGCAGCGTGCAGTTGCGCAAGTTTCTGCAAGGATGTCAAAAGGATAAAGGATAGCAAACAAGCTTGGACGATTACTCACCTTCATCACTAGGAGACAGTGACGCAGCTCCAGCCCCACCAGTCGATCCCTCATCCGAAATCCCAAGGCCTTCAGGTCCTGCAGGACAATGATCGGCTCGCCGCTATCCGGATCCCGGCGATCATGGCACTCCGCAATGTGGCAAACCGGGAACAGCTGCTCTCGGCTGTGGGCGGCGAGCAGAGGAGCCAGGTGGCGATAGGCATTGATCTCATTGCTGAAGGCCTCCTCGCAACGGTAAAGCTGCCGGCGCGAGAGGCTCGCAATCTGGCGCTTCACAATAACAGTGACTGCAGTGTGAAGGGGGGAAAGAGCCGAGGGTAGAAGGAAACGCAGAGCAAAACAAAAACAGTGAGAGCGTGAGCGACGAACAGCTGACGTTTGTTTACATCGCGGCCAAAGATTTATGAATGAAATGGCGCTGGCCTTGTGTGCGTGAGAGCGAAGCGGCCGCCTCTCTCTCGCGTCGCTCTCTGGGCCTGCCTGTGTGTGTGTGTGTGCGTGTATGGGTGTGCGTGCTGACCTTTAGCGAATCTATATTACGTATACGCCGCATTGCATTTAGAATGCGTGGCACAAGGTCAACCCACTCGACGCCGTTGCCGCTCAGCGGTGCAAACAAAAGCGAAAAATCTGAACTACAAGCGCCTGCCTGTGTTCTGAATTGGTTATTACCCTCTGGAGCTGCTCAAAGGGAACTCAAAATTCAAGCAATTGGTCTAAATATTACGTTATATTATATTAAATACCTTAAATAAGATTATTTTGAATCGTTTGCCCATTATAATACATATTCTTTTCATTATCTTTGGCTTAAAACCCTTATAAGTTACGGGACAATGTCCCCCTGAGACACTTCTTACCTATTTCCCTCATTGCCTCATCTGAGTCCGGATCCTCCGTGGCCTGGCTAATGGTCACCCGCTTCACCACGGACATGTAGTTGTCCCCACTACTGCTGCCGGCGCTGCACGCGATGTGGGCAATGCTAAAGGACACCAGCTTGCTCCGGCTAAACAGTTGCTGTAAGTGCTCGGCATTCTCCTCGTATTGATTGACAACAACGCCGCTATTCACGGCCATTGCCAGGCCACTGCCATTGCTGCGCGAAGGTCCTGCAATCTGCATGGCCGCTGCCATTGTTTCCACTTCACTTGGCCGCCGCCCGCCTGTGAATGGCTGGCACTGGGCCTCTGGTGCTGCCAAATCGAGAGCTGACAGTGGCTTTCTGCCGCTGCAGCATTTTTTTTCTAGCACTGACACAATTGCGAATTCAGTCCAGGTCAACTTTTTCGGCCAATTATTATACAATTTCCGCTGGCCAAAGAAAAATTGGTAACACCTCAGCAGAGCACAGAACACACACAGCAAGCCCGCCCCGTCGAACAGCAAAACGTCGACTGGCGCAAAACTGCACTGCAGCGATTTCACAGAGAGCTGCGAGAAAATGCACTGAGAATTGCTGAGAATTCAAATGGGAAACCGCTGCGCTCTCGGCTCTCCTACCAGCTCTCGGTTCTAAATTAAAAAAATGCACTTTTCGAAAGCCGGTAGGAGGTGGTTCAGGGTCACAGCTACAGCTACAGTCGAAGCAGCAGTACTTTCACTCGGTCGTACGGTGCGTATACTTAATGTTCCAAAGCGGATGTTGCTCATACGCCGCATCGACCGAGAGTCGTTCGCATTGGACTCACAAATTCGTTGCACTTGAAATTGCATCGGCTGCCCTTGGCAGGCGCTGCGTGTGGGTCGAGGCAATGTGCAATAAAAAACTAACAAATAAATACGTAATAAAAAGGGGGCTTAGTTTACACAATAACATACAGTGATGGCTTTAAATAAAGCCTTTATTATAGCTCTTTATTACAATATATTTATTATATAACAAAGAAGTAATTGCTTTCTATTTTATATTTATTTAGCTTTTTAGTTATTGAGAAACTTTATTAAGGTTTTAAATGCTATAATAATGTACAAGGCACTCATTCTTCTTCTATATATTTTCCTTGGAATCATCTAAGTTACAGCCATGGAGTTCCTTGGAATTTTCGGTCGCATAGCCGCAGACAAAGCCCAATAAAGTTCAAAGACCAAGCTCATTAACAGCAGCCGCAGCAGCCAACCCACACAATGCACGGGCCCGGCCAATTTGTTTATTTAATATGCATCCACAAAAGCCGCTAAATGGCCATTAATTAAATATCAGATCTGCCACGGCCAATAAATAAGAGACCACGACCACTCCCAGAGAGACGTCGGAACGAGCCCCGCCAAACAATGTAAATACCAATCGGCTATGCTACGCACCTGAGAGATCGGGAAAGTTCAAGGCTGCCAGCCAACCGGCGGGTGATGGTGATTATGCCAACTCCTCCACTGCGGGCAACTCCGGGCTAATGCTTCCGCCTTGGCTGATCGGTTGAATAACCCCAACTGGGACACCCCGACACCCCGATACCCGTGGCAAATTAGGGTCAAACATGTGCAGCCATCGAGCTCGGCTTGAAAATTAGACTCAACTTTGGCTGAGCATTAAATTCAGGGTCAATCTAGGCACTTTCGAAATATCGCACGGAGCCACGACTTGAGTCGGACATGGATTCTAAGCAAACTTGTCAATCATTCTTGTAATCGCTGTACTACATATACAGTGCATACACTGAGAGAAACCAATGATGTTTTTAGAAGACGTATTAAGTGCAACATGTGCTAAAAGCTGCTACACAAAAAATATCATTATCAATAATTTACATTATATTAAAACTATAAATATTTAAACGATTTTATTTTTTTTTTTTTGTTATTATTTGAGTATTTTATTTTCTTATTAATCAATTCACACCATAATTTTAACCTCCAACCGATAAGGAGTATTATTTTATTGATATGCTCCGATATCAGGTGCTCAAAGGTAAGGATAGGTATTTAATATTTGTATATTTTATGTTAAATTTAATCCAAAGTAACTTGTTGACTTTAACCTCGCATTATAAGATATCTTTTTTTCTGAGTACATGGAACTCAAACATATGAAACATATACCCAAATATATGTTCAAATGTAACATCTGTGCGACTTTTGTCATGCGTAACACTGCCGGCAGGCAATCCAATCCAATCCAAATCCGACCTTTTTTGGGGGGCACTTTTATGGAGCATGAGAAACCGGAGGAGACAGACAGATATCATTGCTTTTAATTGCCCCGATCGCAGCGCCTAGGCCTAGGTCAGTCGCAATTGCAGTCTCCGCCATCTCGGGCTCTGTCTCGCAGTCTCTCTCAGCCTCAGCGCCATAATTAATTTAATAAAATGTAAAGCAGCCAGCTTTGAGAAAAATAAAAACATAACAAAACAAAAAACTTGACTCATTCTCGTCGCTCAGAAGCGACGACTTTGAGCGCGTTTCGGATTGGATTCGGTTGACTCACAACTTTTGAGTTCAACTCGTTTTTGTGGCATTCAACGGCAAGCGAATAAAAGTTCGCTGCCTCGAAATTCTATGATCAGTTTACAGTCTCAACTTCACCCAGACCCAGGTGTTCCAGTTTCGGTTAAAAGTGCCTTCCTTCTTCCCTCAGAGGATTAGCCCCCGCTGAAAAGTATCCATAACAAAGTGAGTGCCGTGTGTCGTGAAATCCGAATACCCTCCATTCAAATCGGTGGTTGTGTGGGATCGTAACCTTGACTTTGGCTTTAATCAAAAAAATAACAAATTTGACTCGGAATATATGTAAATGCATTTAATGGCGCCATTATACACACAGTGAACATATGCATTTACAGTGGCTGTGATCTTGGAATTAATTAAGTGGAAAATGTGTGTGACCTTTTTAAAGGATATAAAATTATGTAAAAAAGTAATGAAATATCAGCAAAAAAAAAATTAAATAAATTAAAATAAAAGTCCTTAAATAATTTAAATAAATTATTATATGGAAATCATAACCCGATTAAAGAAAATGTCACGAATATCTTAAACAAAAATAAGATGTCAACATTAAAATTGATTTGATTAAATTTTAAATAATTTAAAAAATAAATTTGAATTGCACATTAACACAACAATAATATCAGTATCAGAAATACAAAAAAAAAATATATGTTTTTCCTACCTTTCGATTTTTAAATCTTTTTTCTTAAAATCTATGCTATTGTTTTTTTATAAATACTGCGATTAATGGATTTCTAAATAATAATTTCCCTTGCTTAAACTCTTTTTAAATCCAAAAAAGACCACTGTGGCTGTATCTCTAGTCTGAGCTTGATTGCTTTGTTCCAAACCAAATTGGAGCACTCTACGTTTGACAATTAAAGCTCGCCATTCAGCCTAAGCTGCAGCCAGTCCAATTCTTATCAATAAAAAAGCCAGTTCCAGTTGCAAAAAGTTCACGGATTAGCAACTGTAACTCATAGGCGCAAATAGTCCGAGTCCGAGTCCGAGTCCGAGTGCGGGTTCGAGCCAAGATCTCCGCGTCTCCGCGCGCTGCCCACTCTCGACTCTCCATTGGCCATATGCGATAATTGATTTTCCCGTACATAATTTATGACGCACGAAACTGACAGTCGACTTGTAGATTAAAAACTGCCACTGACCAACCGACCGACCGGCGGACCGACAGGCTGCAATAAATCTGTCCGTATCAGTTTATTAGAACGTCGGACAATATAATAATGCCAGCTCCTGCTCAGCTCCTTTTTCACCCCCTCTCTCTCCCTCCCTCTCTGCAGCCAATCATCATGCTGACCGCCTGCCAAGTAGCGCTGATCGCTGGATGCTTGGCCGCTCTGACCGTGAGCTCCGTTCGGGCGCAGTTCTTCTACCACCAGGCGCTGGGTCTACCTTCAACTCACTCCGCTTCCTACGAACCGGCCAATCCGTACCAGGGATATGCCACCGCTGATGCTCATCCCTCGGTGGTGCGGAATGCCCAATGGGAGGCCGAGCTGCCGCCAGAACTGTCCAAAAGTGCGCGCTTCTATAATGATCCCGTGATTGCCGCCAACCTGGCCAAGGAGTCGCTGCTGACGAGAAAGGAAATGGCCGTGGTGCATCGCGAGGCTGAAAAAATACCCCGGGAACAGGTCTACAAGCTGTTCAAGAACGCCGGCTACCTGAATCGCAGATAGACAGCCGTCGCGCAGCCGAGCTGAGTTCCATTTCCCACGTGCCTTGTTGTATTCTAGCTTCTAAAAATTGTTAATATATTGTAAATACGATTAAATGTTTTCCTTTACATGTATAAAAGATTTTCATGGAATCAAAGTAGTGACTAAGTTCTACATTTGCTTTTGGTATATAAATGCTGGAAGGGGGAATCCTTCACTGAACATACAACTCAGCTCCGTTTCCGGGAAGGGTGGCAAAGACCACCTCGTTGAAGTCGTTGGGTTGATGGCGCTCCAGCAGATGGGATGGCAACTTTGCATAGTAGTCCCGCTTCAGAGCCTTTATATACTCATCCGCGGCTTCAACGGAATCACACATGGCCACTATACAGCCGCCCCAACTGGAAAAGTACATCAAAATTAATATGAATAGAGTTATACTCTTTTATAAAAGCTTACCCGGCTCCCGTGACACGAGCACTGACTTGCTGCTCATTGGATATGGCAATTAGGCGCTCCACATCTGGATGTGAGCATTCGTACAGCTCCCGGAGACTCTCGTGAGACTGACGCATGAGCTCTCCCAGCTTCTTGGCATCCTCGACACTGGGTCGCACAGCCAACTGCTCACAAATCTTCCGGAATTTGGCCACTCGACCGGATTCTGTGGAGCAAAAAATTAAGTCAATAACTTTTGCGAAATTTAAGCAAGAGTCGATGACTCTAAATACACTTAACTTCCTTTTTGCACAACGTTAAATAACCCAATTAATTGATTTATAATATTTTGTACTTAATTTATAATTTTTAAATGTAAAATGAAACTCATAAGACCTCTACTCACCCTGAATCACGTGCAGGGCCCGCTGCCGCAGCTTGAACTGTTCCATGTGCCGCGTGTTGGCGGACAGGAACTTGGTCTCCAGTTCCTGCTCCGTGATGCCCAGCTCCTTGCAGATATCCGCTCGCGTATAGTTCCATTTGGTGAGGTTCTCCTTGATCAACTTCTCGAACGTTTCGTTGTCCATTTGGCAAGCCTCCTCCAGATCGATGAAGCGCACAATGTCCTGCCAGTTGGCCAGACCCTTGTGCTTGGCCAGCCAACGCGTGGCCAGTCGGCACTCCACCACCCGTTCGTTATAGTCCGACGAGGCAGCCTTGTTCTTCTGCGCCAGACTGTTAGCCACCACAAAGCACTTGCCCGCTGGCAATGTCACCGGAGTGCCCTTCAGCTTGGGATGGAATTCGATGTGATGGGCACAGCCGACGCGGCCCAAGTAGGCGATGGCCTGGTCCATGCCGCCGCTGTGCGTGCCAATGTATTGCTCACACTTGGCCGAAATGGAGGCCAGCTCCCGGCGATCCAGCTGCTTGCCCTGAACATGTGCTGTGGCCAGAACAGCGGAGCTGACCATGGCACTGGAGCTGGAGAGACCGGCGGCCAGGGGCACATTGCCGTCCACAGCAATGCGCATTCCAATGGGTTTCCATTGGCTGCCCAGATTCTCCTGGATGCCCTTGATGCCGCACAGGAAGTAGTTGTACCAGGCGGGACCTCCACTTTTTGGTAGCTCAATTCTGGATTTGGATTATATTAATAATAAGCTTTGTTATTAGATAAATCACACTCACTTGAGAGTCTTTAATTCCGCATCGTAGCCCTGGAACTTGGCCTCCTCCAGATTCCGTAGCTGCAGCTGGCTGTCAGACGGATTTTTTGCCACTGCCAGGAAGATGCTTTGGCTCACAGCCATGGGCAGCACCGAATAGCCGCAGTAGTCCACATGCTCGCCAATGATATTGACTCTGCCACGATTGCAAGTAAAGATTAACGAAAAATGTGAAGAACATTTAACATAACAAACCTTCCTGGAACACGAACGTAGAACTCGGGATCGGCTCCAAACTGCTGCTTGAAGAAGGCGCCCAGGTTATGGACACGTTCGTAGATCTTGGAGTTGGGCTGAAGCTTCTCCGGTGCCACGAACTCAACGCCGCCGGCATCCGCAGCCCTAGCAGTTCCATTCCCGTTGGCAGTCATGTTCACCTGTCGGCGGTTGAAATTTTAATAACACTTCATCATCATTCTAGCAATTGTAGCTGTAGCTGGTGCGACGAACCGTAAACGTGTCGCAAAACAACTCGTTAATCTTTATTTACTGCCCAAAACACATTAACATACGTAAACAAACCGCACACACACACACGACACGTTGCGTCGTTGCACCTGTACGTCAGGCCGGCGCTCACCTTATCAGAATGTCGAAGTAGCTATTGGCACACAAAGTGGTGAACTAACATGTTATCAGTTGGGGAAGCGGTTAGCAAAGCACTAAAATCCCAGATTGACGACTTATTTAGCGATTTAATGGGAAAAAACAAAGTGCAAAAATGCACTCTGCCGGCAAATGAGAGCGAAGGGCGTGCGAGAGCGAGAGGGCCAAGGCTAACAGCTGTTTATTTAGAGTGGCCAAAGCATGCGAAAGCTTCTTTCAGGACATAAAAGGGATTTTAAGACCGATACAATTTGTTTTTTCCTGCGGTTGTCAAAATAGTTAGATAAATAAATTTAAAAACATAACAAAAAGAATAACTACAAAACTTTGCTTTTGTCTCCCATCAAACACATTTTGGTTTATCTTATTTTCTCTCCTCTTCTTCTGTTTACTTATTAAACGTTTATAGACCTTAATAAAAATTGCACTTGTTTAAGAGTTTGGCGTTTTTGCCGATACATACCCAGAATATTTCTTATCTTTCTCTTTATGAGGTCAAAATAACTTGGAGCGGTTCTCAGGCCTTATCAGAGAAGTTCTAGTTTTCGGTGTGAGCACGTCTCGCGTTGCGTTCCATCAAGCAACTGAGCAATCCGACCCGTGCCGTTTCCGATTTTGTTAGGTCCGGAATTCATACAGTTGGACGTCTTTATAGAGATCCAGTTTAGAATATATATACATTCAAGTCAATTTAATTTTTGCATTTTATCTGATAGGAAATTTATGAAATTACTGGTAGTTATTTATTTGATTATCAATGATATCCATCTTAACGATGCCCTACTGTAAAAGGGGTATCAGTAGGAACTTGTTGAGAGTTTTGTTTGTTTTAATGTTGCTGTCTTCACCGTTATATAGGTCAAACGTTCTTCATAATATACATACCAATGCTTTCTGGCCTGCGTTCTGAAAAACTGGTTTCTGAATTTCTATCACCTTAAAATGTGGTTTTTGGCCCCCACTTAAAGAAAGGCCATTACCTTGGTCATCATTTTGTCATTAAGCTGAAGTATTTGCTTAGATGATAAGCTGCAAAGTGTTTGTGCAATAAATTCATAAGTAAAATATGTGAATCCAATTGTATACTTTTTATACTTTATACTTATTATTTAAAAAAAATTGTTTGTAGAAAATATATTCTTTAAAAAAACCGCTTATATGTTTTAAATCAGTTAAAACATGGTTTCTATTTTTGATTTTGAAATAAATTCCGTTACTCAACCAGTCCTGCCAGATGGTAACCTACCACCTAACAGCGCTGTCAACTCGTTTTTTGCATTCTTTAAGTCGATATTTTTACAGAATCGATAGTCTTAATGTTGAAATCGTTTTTTTGCCAGCTCTATCATCACTTGAAAGATATTTGTTTTTGAAAACGAATTTTCCCGAGCCAGAAAAGTGCAAATTACCATTTGCACCTGCACCCAAGTAGCACCTGGCGTTGACCCCACCGCGGAGACAATCGAGACAATGTCGAGCTTGCAGCGCACGATGCTGAAGGGCAAGTTGCCACCCACAATTCCTGGCGGGCGCATCGGAAGAGCGTAAGTGCTGCTGCTACTGCGGAGGAGGGATGAGGCGTACGCGGTTACCACCTAATTTGGCTAATTGCAGGGACTCCTTCAAGAAGTCGCGCATCCGCGACTACAAGCCGGGCATGTGGAACGAGTTCTTTGCGGAGAAGGAGGACGTCACGGTGGATGAGCAGCGAACCTTCCGCGTCTACCGCACCAAGCAGCCGGATAAGCCGGGACCAGTACTGCTTTTGCTCCACGGCGGCGGCTATTCGGCGCTCACCTGGGCGCATTTTTGTGTAAGTACCTACGTGATTTTCTACGTGTTGAGGTTCTTTATTAATTAGTTCTTTCCTAATTACGCCCACCTGTAGTCGGAGGTGACGAGCATGATCCACTGCCAGTGCCTGTGCATCGATTTAAGGGGCCATGGGGACAGCAAGGTGGATGACGAGGACGATCTTTCAGCGGATACGTTGGCCAAGTGAGTTTATTTTATCTGAATTCTAAAGAATAATGAACCTAGTTTAAGGAACTAGTTTTTTTAAAGGATTTTTTGCAATAGTTTATAATTAAAAAGTTTGTTTATAAAAATTGTCCTAGTTTTAACTTTTGGTAAGAATTTAGTAACCTTTATTTTGTTTTTTGTTTTTTACATAAATATTTGAAAAAATGACGTAATCCTATGGGTTAAATGTATATTATATAAACTCGTTTTTATATTTATTATTTAACACATTTTAATTCAAGTTTTTTTTAAACACAAACACCCACATTTTAACATTGATTTTAAAATTCCTTTCAAACAGAGACATTGGCGACTTACTCCTGAAGCTTTATCCCGAAGATATGCCACAGGTCTATGTCGTTGGCCATTCAATGGGCGGCGCCATTGCCGTGCACTTTGCCCACATGGGTCTGGTGCCCAATTTAATTGGAATAACCGTCATCGATGTGGTGGAGGGCACTGCCATGGAGGCTTTGGCCAGCATGCAGAGCTTCCTGCGCTCCCGTCCAAAGTATTTCCAGAGCATACCAAACGCCATCGAATGGTGCATCCGTAGCGGCCAAGTGCGCAATGTAGACAGCGCCAAGGTGTCCATGCCGGGTCAGATAATCAAGTGAGTCGAACTGCATTCCTCTCATTAGCAAAGTTATACATTTTGTAAATACGTTTCTCCCCTTAAGCTGTACAACGAACAAGCTGGCAACGAATGACCTGCCATTGCCCGACGATGTCCTGGAGGAGGCTCACCACACCAGTATGTTTCCCAATCCGTTTAGCATTTCCGAGGATGAGGAAGTGTCGCCACCAGGCGATGAAACCGCCGAAGGCGAAAGTGCAGCAGCAGGCACTGATTTCAAGAAGCCCGTCGCGACCAAAGCGAATACCGATGCGGCCAAGAAGTAAACTCAAAAATACGTCTTACTGTGACCTTTAATTTGATAACTTACCCCTCTTTTTTTTCAGTTACACCTGGCGTATAGATCTGTCCAAGTCAGAAAAGTACTGGGTCGGCTGGTTCTCCGGTCTGAGCGACAAGTTTCTGAACTTGCGGCTGCCCAAGCAGCTGCTCCTCGCCAGCATCGATGGCCTGGACCGTACGTTGACCGTTGGCCAAATGCAGGGCCGCTTCCAGATGCAGGTCTTGGCCCGTTGCGGCCACGCTGTCCACGAGGACCGTCCACACGAGGTGGCTGAGGTGATTAGCGGCTACTTGATACGAAATCGCTTTGCGGAGGCAGCCGGCGAGTTTCGCTGCCACATGCCGTCGTGCTAAGCGAGCCGTAGCTGCAGCCGCCCCTGAATCCAAGGTTGATGAGCACAAGCTGAGGTCACAACAAAATGTCTATTTTTGAATGGAGCATTACATTTTGAACTAACACAGATGCGTGCATATATATATGAGTAGGTGCAGATATATATATATATATATATATATAGACGTATGTATATTCTATATACGCGTATAATCCAGTAATTTATTCGGTACTTTTAATTAAATCTATGAATTTCTAACGTTGTACTTTATACTCATTTCTGCCAAAATCAAAACCAGCGAAACCAACGAGAAAAGCAGAAGCAAAGACCTTATAATAATAAGATGCATAAACATCGTAGAGCGTTACTCATCTTGTTATTACAAGGTCTTTGGCAAGCGGCTTCTTAGATTGTTGTTATAATGAGTGTGTATTAAATATGTGCCAGAGATCAAAATGAAATTTAACGAAATCCAAATTATACCCATACGAATGCAAATAAGTTGAATAAAGCTATTTATTAATCGAATGTTAACTGAAATTCACGCTTGACTGGAATTAATCTTGGCATTTATTGAATTCGGTCTGCTCGTTTCGAAAAGAAAAACATTAAACTTTGCCAACAGAGAATAACACACACACATTTTTAGTCCACAAAACGGAAGCCACCATCGGACTTCATCTTCATCTTAGACTCCAAGGCCTGGATGCGACGCAGTCGCTCGGCGATCTGTTCGCGTATCTCCGGACGATACTTCTTGCCCTGGCCCAGAGACTCCATTTCGGTCAGCCACTCGGCTCGCTCGTTGATCTGGTCCAAAACTGTCAAAGAAATGGTAGTGGTTAATATAGAATATAAACCTCCAAGTCTTTCCACTTACGCTCATTGATAAGATCTTCCTCGGTCACATTTTGCTCTTCGCGTGGACGGCGACGCGGCTTGATTGCCGGATCGGGCAGGTGAGTGCCCGCCATGGTGAACTGCAGCTGAGACTTGGCCTTCTCGCCTTGCATACGATTGTCGGTGGGCGGACGGTAGTAGCTCTGCTTGTAAGCCCCGCTGGCCTCGATCTGGCGAAGATTCTTGCGCTTGGCATTGCGTGCACGCTCTAGGATGGCCAGTGTCTCCTTGTCCGGATCATTGTTGGTATTGGGGCGCGGTGGGGCGGGCAATGGCAGAGGATCGCCAGTACGAAGGCTCTCGTCGATCTGCTTGCGCACCATCATCGACATCTTGGACTCTTTGACGAGTACTAAGGGAGTGCAGAGATTGTGGAAATTTGAGTAGATTCACAAGAACCTGTCTTTTAAATTAAATAAAATTTAAATTTTTAATTTTATTACATTTTTTATTTAACAAATTAACGGATGATTTTACGGATGGTTAGGATGTACACCGCAAAGGGGACTCTGGAGATTACAAATAACTTCTAGGCCTCTACATCTTTTAAAATACAAAATTTAAAAAAAGAAATGGGTAAAATGTTGTGTTATTATACAATTACAATTACAATTACAATTTTATTTTAACCGGCCAGTTTTGCACCGAATATACCTTACTCCCCCTTGAAGCTATTCCTGCCCCACAAGCCAACTTACATCGAATCAGATCGGCGGTCTCCTTGCTGTACTGCACCTTGGCCGTATGAAACGCCCCAGCACCGCCTGGAACAATCCGTTCGCTTGGCCACATCGGTATCTTCTGCCCGCCGGGCTGGCGGTCGCCATCTCCCTGCGGCTCCTGCTGGGCCATCAAACCCCCGGGCAGGGCCTTGATCTGAACGTTATTAAAGCGATGTCGACTCATTATTTGCTAAAATCTATGTAATTTGGCTCGAATTATGCGGAAATAGCTTCGTTAATTTCGTCGTGTGGCGTGTTTCAAAGAATACCTTCGGTATGGGAGTTGTTTTACGACGGACAACAAACCTGGAGACGCATGGCAACCTGCGTTGTTAGGCAAAAGGCAAACAGCATGGGTATTTGTTTGTTTGTTTTTAATTCTCGAAATAATTTATTGAAAATAAATATATATGTGGGGGTGTGTGGGGGGGTAGGTACACACATCCTGATAGACTATCCGTTGCACACATTCTTCGTCTACGAGTAGTTGCACTTTACATTAAACCATTTAGTTTTGTCGCTAAAATACAATTTTAGGCTATTTCTTTATCCCAACTTGCGCCGTACACAATCTAGGTTGTTGTTTATTAATAAATAAAAGCATATCAGCAATTTACAATGTTGCGGTTGTTGTAGCTATTTTTGAAATATCGACAAGAAATTAAAAAAAAAACAAAAAACATTTCCAAGCAGGATTTACACATGCGGTTTGTTCGGTTTCTTTTGTTTTTACACAATTAAAATTAGGCTACGCGTTTTTACGCTCTCTTATTGGTATTGATTTTTTGGCTGCCTTTGCCTCGCCATCGTCGTTAATTAAGCTTATATGCTGCGACATACATTCGTTCGTACATCTAAGTATATATAATGTATAATTTCTTTGAAAACAACTAAAACATAACATCATATCGAGTGGTTGATAAACAATTGACTAAAGCAAACATAATGGTAAGTAGTAGAGATAGATGATCGAGGATCATGATGCATATGCTTATGCACTACTCGGGGGTCGGGGGTCGGGGGTCGGGGCTTACGCTTACTTATACAAAATACAATACAATTCCTCCTTCGATTCCAACACAACAATATAGACAGTGAAACATTGAAGTTTAGTGTTGTTCCTCTTCCTCCTCCTCCTCCTGTCTGGGGTTCAGCAAACATGTTCCCTTTTTAATTTAAAATAAATTATGTGTGTACGTGTGTATACTATATAAACATATCCATTGTGTGTGACTTTTACTACATCATTCAGCAAGCAATGTTTTTGATTCGCGCCAACAGCCAACAGCTCTCTCAGCTTTCGTTTCTGGTTTCACATTCCTCATTCCTACCATCTCAAGCTTCCCTTCTAGTTTTCTTTAGTTGCGAAAAGTAATCTTAGTCAGTCTCATGGTCACGATGCAGAGTTCATTTTATAATTTTCACTAGATAAACCTTTTTCGTCGTCGTTCAGCGGGGGTATTCCTTCATTCCTTCGTTTGGGTGGATGGTGATGGATGTTTGAATTAGAATAGCGTAAAATGTTGATCGAATTTGGCCAAATTTTCCTACGTAGAGAGAAGTTATGGTGTATTGTGTGTGTGTGTGTGGTGTGTGGTGTGTGTGTTGTTAGTTGAACTACAGAAATGGCGACGAACATTTACGAAACCTAGACATTAATAACATTGACATTGCCACGCCCCCGCTGCCCGCCAGCTGACCTGAGGATGGTACAGAGGCAAACTGGGCTCCAAGGGTTCCCAACGGCCAGCCGTTGGACCTGCGAGCCCGACCAGCTGGGGAGCAGCTTCTGGGAGCGTCTCTTGGCACACATAATTAATAAACTTAACATTTAAACAAACTATATATCGGCTTACGAACTAAAAACGATTACAAAACGGCATGACAGGGGGCAGAACTAGACGCGTCACAAACATAGATACGATTTTTACAAAACTATATATATATATATATATATATATATATGTATAAAAACATTCATGTTCGTTTCTTGCAAAATCAAACTTTAAACACGGTTCAAAGCTAGGTGTGAACACAAAAGAGTGTGTGTGCTGGCAGCTGACTCAGTTCATGGCCTGCTCAGTCATTTGGCGGCACAGCGTCTCGAGTTGCTCCAGACTCTTGAAATCGTTCAGCTTGTACTCGGCGACGTGGGGCGACATTCCGCCCAGGCCCATCAGCCCTGGCTGGGACAGGCAATGATCCACGGCATTGTTATTCTTGCTGCTTTGCTGACAGAGATTGTGGCTACAGGCACTACCATTTACACCGCCACCATTGGAGCACAGACAGCTGCCATTGCTGACAGCGGCGGCGGCTGCGGCCAGCAGTTGCAGCTGCTGCTGATTAATTAAATTGTTGTTCAGCATGCTGTTGTTATTGTTATTGTTGTTGTTGTTGCTGATCAGGATCTGCGGCTGCTGATCATGCTGCTGCTGCTGCTCCTGACTTTGACTCTGATTACTAACCATCACAACGGCGGCCATTGTCTTCTTTGGTTGCTGCTCCCCACTGGACAGGGTTCCTCCATTTCCGCTGAGCTTCCGCTGCTGCTGCTGCTGATTGCGCTCCATCACCAAGCTGTCGTTGGATCCACTGTTGGTCAGCACTCCCTGGCCGGGCTTAAAGATCAGCTGCTGCGGCTGCTGCGGTCCGCCGGCCACCAGGATCAGATTGTTCAGCGATCGGCGGTGCGACTGTGGCGGCGTCTGTTGTGGCAGAGCCGGAAAGTGATTGTGCTGCTGCAGCATCTGTTGCATCTGCTGGGCATGATGGTGCGGCTTGAGGGGCTGCTGCTGCTGCGGATTACCCATGAAACTGGGGTAGGAGGAGCTCTTGTACTGCGGCTGATGCGACGGACCGCCACCGTAGCCATTGTAGTCGAACTGCGGCAAAGGCGGCGGCGGTAGTGGCTGCTGCTGCTGCGAATGGTGGGGCAGCGGATGCTGGAGGCAGTTTAACGAGAAATTCAGCATGTCGTTGGAGTTCTTGCGGTTGTTGATCCTGTCGTTGCTGCCGTTCTTCGTATCGCACTTGCGAGTCTTGCCATTCCATCTGTTTAAAAGGCGAGAGAGTTAGTTTCCAATTCGCATCTTCCCAAAATCCCAACACTTACCTTGGTTTGTTTATGCTACCATTGCTGGGACCGCTCACTACTCCCGGCTTCACATGATGCAGCTTCGGCACCATGGAGATCTTCAGCTTGGACAACTTGAACTTCAGCTCCTTAAGCTGATTGGCATGGTTCATGAATGCCTCGTTATGTATGGAGCGGTCCAGTATCCACATAAACACACCCAGGGTCTCGTCGTCCTGCGCAGCATACGGATCCTGCTGCAGAGTATTACTCACAATATCGATGACCTTGAGGAAGCGCAGTCCAATGTTCTCCTCCGGCGGACCAATGGCCTCCACCGGCTTCATGGGCGTCAACACAATGTTCGTTAGCTCCTCGACCGCCGAGCTCAGCTTCATTTGGCCCGTAATTAGCTCCTGTTCGACACGCCCAAGAATGTGGGCTCGCTCCTTCAACTTCTCGATGCACAGGGCCAGCTTGTGGGAGGCGCCTTTCGTCACTCCGACGCTCTGTAAAAAGTCCTCGGTGATCAGCAACATCTCCTCGTACGTCATGTTCTTGAATAGCTCGATGTACTTGTGCAGGCGCAGGGACTTAAGCCAGAGGCCAATGCCCGACATGCCCACGTTGCGGGTGTGGAACTTGATGTAGTTGGGCTTAAACTCATCCAACCGCGTATCGGAGCCACTGTTGGCCAGAGCTCCACGCTGGTGCTCAATGGAGAGGGAGAAGCTACGCGGCTTGTTGGCAAACTGGGCCAGGTTCTCCGTGGAATTGGAGCAGTTGTCGTTGACGGTGATCACCGATGAGTTAGATGAGCTAGAGCAGCTGGAGATCGTTTGTGTGGTGAGGCTGTTGGAGCGTCGAGTCTTCAGTGCCGCAATCTTGCTGTCCAGACTCCAGCGATTGATGTCGCCAAACTGATCGCCCACATTGCCCATCAGGATCGAGGCGTAGGGCGGGGCCTGGAGGAACTGCTGCTGTTGGAGATGCTGCGGCGGCTGCAAGCGATCGTTGAGGCCGTCTATTGCCGACGAATTCCGGCATAGATTACTGGTGCTGGCCAGGCTGCTGCTGCTGCAAGCCTCTCCCATGTCCGCCGTGGACGGATCAAAGTCAAGTATTTCCGTGCCATTCTTACTGAATGACGTGTCATGGTCGTCGCCGCCACCGATTCCAAGCATCGAGCCCGCTGCGGCTCCCGCAACGACGCCATTGACCAGCGAAGAGCTGCCCTCCAGTGACAGGCCGAGGCTATTCTGACTAGATGCTAATTCGTTCAGGGTAATACCATTTAGATTATCACAGAGTGGATTGATCGATCCGTTGGAGCTGCCGCCGGTTCCGGCCCCTCCTGCGCTGCCGCTGCCTCGCCAGTCTCCACTGCCGGCCAGCTTGTGCTGCAGCTGCTTGCTGGGTGGAGCAATCGTTTGCCAGTCGTTGGTACGCGAAGATCGGCTGCCACTGGCAACCGACGAACAGGAGGCTGTCGAGGAGCTGGCCGCTGACGAGGAGCAGCTACCACTGCCTGTGGAGCTGCCACCGGCCACCAGTTGCGGGGAGGGCTGCAGGAAGTAGCTGCGATTAGTCAGGCCCGCCGCCGCCGCCTGGATGTGATCTTCAAGGTGACGCAGCCAGATATTGAGCGACCGTCGGTCGTCGCTGGTGATAGCCGGATGGATGAGCAGGTATGAGAAGATCTGCTGCACCAGCTCCGTGGGCACAATCTGCTGCATGGTGTCCTTGACGGCCACCGGAATTAGGGTCAGGTAGATGAGCTTGGCCTCCTCGTTGCCGGGCTTCAGCAGCGGCAGCATGTTGAGCACCTCGTGCAGTATGTCCTCCTTGCGGGCATACAGCTTCCGCTCGTCGCACTGCGCCGATGTGGTAATCTGAAAGTCACTGCCGTAGCACGGCATCGAATCCTTATCCGACGAAGAGGAGGACATGGCATCGAGCAGATCGCACGGCTGGAACGTCTTGTAGGCATTCAGCAGATTCTGCAAATACGCCGGATTGTTGGCATTGATGTCGATGACCACGCTGCTGAGGTTTGTCTGCGATGTGCCCAGATTCTGGGTCAAATTGCTGTCAATCGAATACTGAAGGAACTTGAGGCTCGGGTAGCGCAGACGCTTTAGCAGCGCGTACATCACAACGGTTCGCTCGCAGTCGTTCCACTTCTCAAAGAGATTTGTCACTGTGGTCACCTGCTCGCAGAACAGAGCATTGGACGCCTGGTTCTGGTTCTGGCTGGGATTGGGATTTGGGTTGGAATTGCCATTGGCCTGTGTGGCCGTCGTCGTGGCTGAAACTGCAGCTGCGGCTGCCTCTTTGGGCGTGGATGTGCTGGGGAGCTGGTGCATCTCGTGCGCTGATGCACTGTTGTCAGTTGTTCCAGTTTGGTACTTCATCTCGTTGTTAGTTATAGTTTGCTGCTTGTTTTGGTTATGTTTCCTCTTGGTTTCCTATTATAATTTATGGTATTATAATTGTAACGGCTTCTTGGTGCTTATTTTTGGTTGCGTTTCCTTTTCCTGAAATAAATAAACAAAGTTTGGATTTTATTACTGGTTTGCACCGATAACCACGTGATCGGCTTCCAATCACTTGTCAAATTTCCAAGAAGACAACATTTGGAGTGGCGTGCGTGACAATAAAATCAACTTGAAGCTCGAAATTTAATCAAATCAGTTTTCGCTAATTTGTTAAATTTACAAGCCGAGCAGTAGCAGCAACAACTACAACAATAATAGCAAATAAGCAATAATCTGTAATTGACGAATGGAAATTAGCATTTGCATGGACTGTGTCGGCTGTCGGCTTATCAGGAAAGCAAATAAATAACAAAATATATAACACCTTCGTTTGGGCGATGGCGCAAGTGACGAGCAGCAGCGACGACGGCGATATATAAATCAATAAAATAACAAACATTTTAACTCGATTTCGGGATTTCGATTGCAGGGGAGGCAGGGGAGGACTGGGGATTAGGGGGGGGGTTCGACGACGACCCAGAAGTTTGGTTAGGTTTCATGCAGTTCGCAGTTCGCACTTTTCATTTAGTTTCGTTGTTGCCATTGCTGCTTATTGCTTGTCTCTTGTGTGTGTGCCCATTTTCGAATCTTGTTTCTTTCGCCTGCTGTTTCTTCTCCCCTTCTTGCTGCTAATGTTGTTGTTGTTGTTTCTGGTGTTGCTCTGGCGACTTTCTTCGATTTTTTTCTACTGTTATAATTTAAACCTCTCAGCAATGCAGCTGCGTGTGTATGTGTGCGTGTGCGGCGGGCAAGCACTAAAACATAACGGAGCCCAATTACTGCATTAAAAGCACAGCACACCAGCTATTGCCGCCGTGGAATTTACCAATGTTTACTTTTTTACTATTTAACGCTTTTCGATGAAAAGTTTCACATTTTTTTGCCAGCGGGGTGTGTAGCGGTAGCCATAATTTTTCCTGTCGCACCTCGATCTAACGGTACCCCTGCCACGATCTTTGAGGTTATGCGTCACTGCACCGCTGCAATTGCTGTTATTTTCTAACCGGCTTTTGCTAAAAGTTCCCAAAGTTCAATAAACGCGCTCACACAAAGGCACATGCACACACGTATGTACAGTTTTTGCGAAAATCCTGGACGAACTTGAAACTCACACAATTATTGCGAATATTTGCCTTTTCAGCAGCAAGCGCGATCACAGCCGTTTGGCATACTCTTTATTTACTTTCTCGCATGCACAATATAAATTTGATTATCTGTAGTTGGGCAATCGCACACAACATACAGATAGAGAGACAAACACAAAACAATGCTTGTTTTTATTAAATAAGCAAAGATGAGGACTGCACTGAACCGAGCACTGGGATGAGATGAGATGCGATGCTGCTGTGGGGAGCACCGCGGAGGAGGGCTGATGGCGAATGATTGGCGATTGGCGATGGCGCTGCCGCTGGCGTCAGCGAAAATGTGTGTGGCGTTTTAGAAAGAAAATGGTGGAGCAAGCGAAACGGACCAAAAAGGAAGCAGCGGGAGCGCGCCTTTTTTCTGACAGCCCCGAAAGGAACGGGAACGCAGTGATGCTGCTTCTGTCACGGAAGATGGGGAGAGAGCGAAGGGGTGGGGAGGAGACCTTGCCAGTGCTGCTGACGCGCGCGTCAGTGTGTGAGTGAGGGAGAGTGACACACTGAGCTAGCGAAATGCATGAGGCAATGCACGGGCGAAATTGCGGCAAATTACATGAGAGAGAGCATTACAGGGCAGGCTGGCTGGCTGCACACTCTCTCACTCTTTGCTTTCCGCTTTGCTACCATGCATTGCACACAATTGTTTTCATTTCCACACTCACTTTCCGTGCCTGCCGTCCGTCGTTTTCTTGCAAGGCGAACGGGGAGTGCAAGGGACGAGGCATTTGGGGTTTGTTGTTTCCACAGCACACACACTAGCTGACACACACCCAGATTGGCCCCCAAAATCACGCCCCACCCACCTTAGCCACGCCACGGTCGGCCAGACAACAAAAATATATGGCGTTTGGCAGTGTGCGCTTGTGCCAAAATCGTTCGTTCTATTTTTCAATTACCTTTTTGCCTTCTATTCGCCTGCTGCAAACCTTGAAATTATTTTCTGTTGCAATTCACAGTTTTTGATCGCTCCGCAGCACGAAAGCTGAGCATATTTCGCTAATTTGATATGCTATCGGACCTCGCATTTATTAATTTATAATTTTCACCTTTGCTATTCCTGCGCGCGCGTATGTGTGTGGCGGTATGTGTGTGTGTATTTTTTATTAGCACTTTTGGGCCTTGTTGTTTTTGCTAAATCATAACTACACATCGCCTTTTTTAGCCACACACCTCCTGCGGGTTCGCGCAACGTGTCTTCACAAATGCCCGGAAACGGAGAACTGCGCTCGGCTGCTGTTGCACATAGTCGTATGCATATTTTCGCCAGCGTTTTATATTTTCAGCAAATAATTAATTATTAATTTTCACGCGTTGGGACAGTGTGACCCGCGGCTTGGTTGTCGAAAACGCTGTTGTTGATCGAAATCGCGATATTTTTATTTGATATTTTTCGATATTCTCCCTTGGTCACTCTGAATTTCAAGGCAAATGTCAATTTACATGCTTGGGGTAGAATTCTCGTTTTTGGGGTCGAATTCTCATGTAGAATGTATCGTGACGATCTGGTACTTTTGGTCGCTCGAACCGAAAAGTCTGGCAACGCTGGTCGCTCGTCACTGGCGCTGCCAGACTTTTCGGTCCGAGCGACCAAAGGTACCAGACTTTCATGACAGCGGTTATTTAGTGTGACCCATGGCCCTGTGGTATTCAGGGGGTAAAGAGCGGCGGGCACTCTGCAGCCTGGACGCAAATCCCAATTGGAATAAAAAGTAAATGTAAATTCGGTTTTAAAATGCAAATTCCCAGCCATGCACTAGCACTTAACCGACGACGATCTGGGACAGAGCACAACACGAGGCACTGATAATATTGCGAGAGAGTTGGGCCACACAAGCCAAAGGAACTCAGAAACGCCCACGGCAACTACAGGATAGTAACCAAACATCACAATCGCCTTCAACCTGCTGCTGCTGCGGTAACAATGTTCGCCCAGACGCAGAAGAGCAGCTTCCTGGAGCAGACAAAGGCGGCGCGCGAGGAGCGGGCATTGGAGAAGCGCCGGGAGCTGGCCGCCATCCTGCTGCAATCCACGCTCAAGGGATACGCGGCGCGCAGGAAGTACCAGAAAAGGATCATGTAAGAAGGGATTCCCTGGTCAACTCCAACACTAAATCTTCCTCATCCCATATTTTAGACTCGACTTGGATGCCGTGTTCCCCGACTGTCAGGATGACAAGGACGCGGAACTAGAGTTGGTGGCCATTAATGTGTATCCCCTACTTCGGCGCTACCTTACACAAATCAAGCTGGACAAGACGGATCCGAGGGCCAGAGAGCGATTGGAGCGCATCTGTCGGTACATCATCAAGGCCATGGAGGCGGAGAGCCCGAAACTCTCGTATGCCGCCCTGTGCCTGCACAAGGAGCGCAGCCTGCCGTGGATAGCGCACATCAAGCTGCTGCTAACCAACTGTATGCTCCTGCTGCCAGAGCTAAAGCCGGAGAACCATGCGGACAGCCTGTCGCTGGCCCTCTTCCTGCACACGCTGGTGGTGTTTACGGCGCCCAAGTCCTGGGCGATACTGCGCAACTCGCAGTTCGAGCGACTGCAGCCCGCCATGCAAAAGGTGTGCTGCAACATCCAGGGGCATCTGGTGCAGCACGACTTTTACAGGATCATGCGGGTAGGTTTGCTGGGACTTTAAAGTAGAATATTCTTAATTATTTCGCCCTATTCAGCTCGTCCTGCTGCGCGGCACTGTCCGCGAGGAGTTGTCCGTGAAGCCCGTGACTTTCGTGGCCATCATCACGCTGTGTCTGCGTCCTTTGATCGACGGGGACTTCAGTCGCAATCTGCTGACCAAATTCCTATCGGAGATTCTATCGGTGCCCGCCCTGATCTACCATTTGCATCAGAGTGTGCCGCAGTGCCTGGAGCAGTTTGCGACGCTGGGCCTGCTTAAGAAGGCGCTGAGCATCTCCGAGGATTTCCAGTGGTTCGAGGAGTTCGGTGCTAGCATGCCGGGCACCAAGTCCCTGGCGTTCCTGGGCAACATTGTCAACCTGTTCAACATTGAGGGCCAGGCAGAGTCCAAATCGTTGGCCTATCCCCAACTGACTGTAAGTGGGAGCATGATCAATCTCTGTTTGGTCTGACACTTTCTGTTCCCCCAGGAAACCACCACATTGCTGCTGGAGCTAATACCCAATACGGTGACCACCAAGGGCGTCTTTACGCAATGGCACGAGCTTCTAGGCTGGCACACTCCGGGGCCGGAGCCAGCGCAGAATCAGAATGTGGCTCTGATCAAGAAGCAGTTCCACATGCTGTGGGATCATCGCTGCATTAAGATGCTGCTGGGCGACCTCCTCAAGGAAATCAATCGGAATTACGAGCGCATTGAGTTCCAGTCGCCGCAGCAGCCTTCAACATCGAACCTGCTGCGTCGTGCCCTGGAGCGAAGCTCGACGCGAGGCGGTGGAGCGACTAGCAAGCAGACGAAGCAGCAGTGGCGCCGGCTGGACAATGCGGAGGTGCTGCAGGTGTCACGCATCTGCGGCATGTACTATGCCGCCCTCAACACGCTCTCCCAGATGAAGCTGGACATCCTCACGGGCATCTGTTACAACGACAATGTGCTCTACGATATCTGGTTGCTGATCACTTCGCTGGGCCCGAACTGCGGCATGAAGGAGTATCTGGAGCTGCTCAAGTGCGAGACCAATCTGGAGAAGCCCCAGACGGCCATGCTGATGCTCTTCTGTGACTGCATGACCCACTATGTCACGTAAGTGGGATTAGAGTGACTGCTGATCAGTTTTACATACATTTTCCTTCAGAATTTTGGATGAATATGAGATGTACACGGAGCAGAATCCCTTCAAGCTGAACGACTATGTGATGCTGACCTATTTCCTCAACAACATGCTCTACAAGCTAATAAATGATAATATTTTGGGTGAGTTTGGGTTGATATTCAATATCCGTGTCTATCTTCATATCTTCCACCATCAGGAGCCAAGAACATTGTCCAGAATCCTGTATTCCTGGCCTTGCATACACTCATGCTTTGCCTTTATCGCCGCGACTGCCGTCGTCCGTTTACCCCGCCCAACCACTGGCTCATACCGGAGGTGAAGCCCTCGACGTTCATCAATGACCTGGAGAAGGCCAAGAGGAACGCCATGCTGCTGCTGGCCAAGATGCCGCACATTATCCCGCACGAGGATCGGGTCAAGCTCTTCCGCAAGTTTGTGCAAAACGAAAAGGCGGTGATGGGTCTCACGGAGAGTGCCTGTGCCTCGCCGCGCTCCGCCTTGATTGTGATCCATCGGGAGCGGATCGTGGAGGACGGGTACCGGCAACTGGCCGCCCAGCCAACCCAGGCCACCAAGGGTGTTATCCGTGTGAGATTCATCAATCAACAGGGACTGCACGAGGCGGGCATTGACCAGGATGGCGTGTTCAAGGAGTTTCTCGAGGAGACCATCAAGAGAGTGTTTGACCCATCGCTGAATCTGTTCAAGACCACCTCCGACCAGCGGCTATACCCGTCGCCCATTTCCTACGTCCAGGACAATCACCTGCAGCTGTTTGAGTTCGTTGGCCGCATGCTGGGCAAGGCCGTATACGAGGGCATCGTGGTGGACGTGCCCTTCGCCTCCTTCTTCCTCTCCCAGCTCCTCGGCCAGACGCAGCAGGCCCTGTACTCCTGCATGGACGAGCTGCCCTCGCTGGACAACGAGCTGTACCGCAGCTTGACCTTCATCAAGCACTACAAACAGGATGTGGCCGATCTCAACCTCACCTTCTCCGTGGACCAGGATGTGATGGGCAAGATAGTCACGCACGAGCTGCATCCGGGCGGCAAGGCCCGCGTGGTTAACGATCACAACAAGCTGGTTTACATCCACTACATGGCCTTCTTCCACATGAACACCCAGATCCGTGAGCAGACGGTGGCCTTTAATCGTGGCTTCCGCAGCATTGTGAATCCGGAATGGTTGTCACTGTTTTCGCCGCCGGAACTGCAGCGTCTCATCTCCGGGGACACGGTGCCGTTGGATTTGCGGGATCTGCGAAAGCACACGCAGTACTATGGAGGCTTTCACGATTCCCATCGTGTGGTGGGCTGGCTCTGGGACATCCTGGCCAAGGATTTCACGGAGGAGGAGCGCAAGCTGTTTTTAAAGGTGTGTATTGGGAGTATCTTATAGCTTTTCAGGGTTGTAAATCTGCTCTATTTCCAGTTTGTAACGAGCTGCTCGAAGCCTCCGTTGCTGGGCTTCGCCCACCTGGAGCCGCCCTTCTCCATACGCTGCGTGGAGGTGGGCGATGACGAGGACACCGGGGATACCATTGGTAGCGTGATCCGTGGATTTTTCACCATACGAAAAAAGGATCCCCTGAACCGCTTGCCCACCTCCTCCACTTGCTTCAACCTTCTGAAGCTGCCCAACTACCAAAAGAAGTCCACGCTGCGGGACAAGCTGCGCTATGCAGTGAGCAGCAACACTGGGTTCGAGCTTTCCTAAGGGTTTCCCGCTAAACTATTCACATTTTTCATGTTATTCCCCCCTAAGCAACCCCTTTTCGTAGGCAATTTGGTGTAAATGTGTTTGTTTATTGACTTTTTAATGGTAAACACACAATTATTAACAAATAAACATAAACATATAGCTGTGATAAAACTATAATAAACTAAAACGAAGAGTACACAATGCGAAACCAAGCTGAATTACTCCACAAAGCCACATTTGTGCTGAACGAACAATGATAAATAATTTAAAAAAATATAAAATGAGAGAAGATACACAACTAATATCTAACCCACGTAATGGTGCAAGCCAAAAGTTACATTGTAAACCACGAACAACATAAAAACAAGCAACAATAAATCTATGTGTCTGATTCATGTGCAAAATGTTAGTCTGCTTTTGCTTCTGCTTATCAGATTTGTCCTGCGTTCGGTAAGCGCGTTCCCAAAGATAACAAACATGCAATTAGCGAGAGAACGGGGCAGCTCGGATTTCCCCGGGTTTTTCCGCCCCGAAAACTGAATGAACAGCGCTAATGACACAAATCCGTCTGGACGGTAGGGAAAACTCCTGTCCTCTCTCCGCTAATTGCCTGAGTCACACTCGGGCCTGGGTCTGGGTCAGTCAGGGGCACTTAGAGAGCGACCGGAATAAGCGGAAATATGGAAGCAAGGAGTTTATGCAAAGCTAGTCGAATTACGAATTACCGGAAATTGCATATCTGCAGGCACTGCCTAATGACCGGAGACGGGTTCGGGAACCAGGTTGGGTAATGGAAATGCGAGCAGTAGCCTTAACCACAATTTGATTTGCTATCAAGGATCCGATCCGTTCGACAGCAAACGGAGGAATCTGTTTTCCTATGATTCACTTTGACTTGACATCTTAACCTTTCAAAGATCATTTTCATGTTCCATGTTTCTTATCTTCTGTGTTCAGAGAAATTATGGGAATTCGTTGGAAATTAATAGAGATTTCAGCTATTTCCTACTTTCCTTTAAGAACTGAACTTACTTATAATGACTTAAATATATAAAGGTTTCAAATTGATTTAGTTTGAAATGAGCTAAGGAATTGCCAGTTTTTAATTTTATTACAGACTTTGCTAGGATTCTAATTATAATAAAAGGTGTAAAAGGACTAAAAATTTAAATAACTTAAGAGTATGAAGGGATTTTTTATTTAAATATTTTTTTTGAGAATATTTTATTACAAATAATAATAAATAATTTTTTTTTACATTTTTACTTACAATTTAAATCTCAAACCAAATGATAATTACACAGGGTTACAACTTTTCAGAAACCAATAGTAATTTTTAAAATTCGGTTGACCTGTGTTTTTATCAAGAAATTCAGAAATTACTTAAGATAAAAGTACTATGATAATATGTTAAATATTGGTAATATATTTATATAATTTATTTCGATGTTTATAATTTATAATATCATGTTGATATTATTTTTTTGTTTATGAGAAATTAATTTTTATTAAACATATCGGCTTTGAAATTTCTAATTATTTTATTGAAACTTGACTGTTAAAAACAACTAAAAAATCGTTTAAATAGTTAAATCAAAAAGCTGAATCTTAGCTTGAGTTAAACTTAAAATAATTTTAATTTTCTAAAAATATAAGCCTTAGACTACGCATGCCAAGGAATACCCTTTTCAGGAGCGGTTTAAGATCACCTAAAATAAATGTTTCCTCCTGTTTTGGATTCTGCACAGAGCTGACCGTAATTTGAGATTTTTATCCTGGTCATCGATCCTTAGGACTCTTTAAGGTTTCCGTTCCGGTTCCCCTGCCCCTGCCCCTGCCATTCAGCATACCCCCAACCGATGTCCTCTTGCGGTTTGTGTCGGCCCGCTTTTGTCGCCAAGGAGCTGTAAACGGCGAGACACAATAGCAAACAAATTGTAGAGCAGCAGAGGACCCACAAAAACAGGCAATAATCATAACAATAATTTCCGAATTTCAAAAACTGCAGCGACACACGAACAGTCGGCGGTCGTCGCACCAGATCATAAAACCCACATCGACATCTCCTGCCGCCGCCGATGCCGCTTTTGTTCCTCTCAGATCTCTTTTAGATGAGGACGCGTCTCGGGGACAAAGTGTGATGATTTTTATGACTCGCCTGTGTGATGTCGCCCAAGGAACCGAGAGGACAGGACAAGTGGCAACAAGTGACTGTGATCCGTTAGACGGATCCTGCCTAGCCCTTCCCATCCCACTCCACAGCCACTCCTCCTCCGCCACTGCCAGTGCATCTTGAGCCTCTCTTCGCCGCTCAAGTGGCCCGCAGGCGACAGTCGCTTGGCGCCAGTTGAATTTGATGGTGCAATTTGTTGTGGCCCAGTCGAGTACGAGTACCGTTTAAAGGTTTTGATTAGCCCCGCCGACTTATCGCCGGGGCGGATCTCTTTCTAGAGATCTCCCTCTCCGCCGCTTCAAACGGTAGCCGCGTGATTTCGATGCTGGCCTCGACAACATCATGTACAAGATGCCGGCCGATTGCCTGGATAAGCTACCGAACAGATGGAGGCTGATCATGACGGCGAGATATGGCTGGATATCTAGCGGATATCAAAGGTTTGACACTCAAGTGGACTCTCTTTAAAATATTAATGATTCAGAAAAGGTTGAAATACATTGGAATTGGGTTGAATTTAGGTTGTAAATTGTGGGAAAAATTTCTTAAAATCTATAGAAGAATATAAGGTACATAAAGGGACGATTTATTAATTAGAAAATATGCATTATAATATATATTTATATAATATTTTTATAAGAGGTTTTTAAATAGACCTTCAGGTAAGCAGAGGGCGGTAAGCAAAAATAGAATGTTAAAGTGTTCCAATTTTTTTTTTAAATAAAGATTAATTAATACATTTAGCTTTTTGAGTATTGGGTCTTTTTATTTCCAATTCATTTAATTTCCCATCGTTGAAACCTGGAAATTGCTGTACGAACAACATAATCATATTAAGCTATTATCATTTAAAACCTACAAAACATACTTGAGTTTGCAACGATTAAAAAGTTCAGACTATTTAGCGCCTAGGTTCATACTAATACTACTATTAATAGGTACAAAACATTATTTCTAATCTTTAATACTAATTTTTCAGAGCAATCTTCAAGCTTTGAGAGAAAAGCGCTCGATCTTTTTTGAGAGTATTTATGATTCCAATCAAAATACAAAATTTTCCACATTTTTAGGGGCTCTTAATCTTAGTGAACATTACTAGTTGGCCCATATCCAAAACGTTTTCCAATTCCATAAATATTACCAGCGATTAGGCGACTTCAAAGAGCGTCTCCCCAAAATTCTACCGGAGAAGAAACCTCATCCAAGCCCATTCCCATTAAGCGCTATCAGCAGCAGCAAGATGGGTGCCGTGCCCCCTTAGCTCCAGGGGGAGGAGGTCACTGAATCTCAGAGTCCCCCGCTCCCAAGAGAGCCATCGGAAAATGGCGTTTCCCATGACCAAGTAGGCGAGAGCGAGACAACGAAGCGCTCAGTGATAAGCGACCAATGGCATGGGAAGAGCGAGAGCTGCAGAGCTACCCAGGGCAGAGTGCGATCGAGAGAGAAGCCACTGACTGCCACTTGAGCGGGAGAACAGGTCGAGCAACTACCTGAGGATCGGTTCGTGCGGGAGGGAAACCCATCCGACCGGATTCGGGCTGAATCGAGGTAGTGCCCGCTCCGAGGCCCAGAGAGACAGTCTCAACTCGAACAGCAAAGCGATCAGTTCGTCTTCGTCGTCGTGGTAATTCGATTTCCCACGGGTTGTCTTAAAAAAATAAAAAAATAAAAGTTAAGATCTAGTAAGAAGCTAGTGAAGAAGTGACCAGAATGTTAACCTTGCCCAACATCGCCGATCTGCGTTTGCAGCAGCAGATCGCCCACGAAATATACCGCCAACAGATTATGCAACGTTTGCCGGGTAAGTGTGGAGCAGACCCCATCTCCGTTTTGCCGACGGCTAATTGACTTCTCTTTTGGTTTCTTTAAGATCCCCTTTGTGGACTGCTGCCCAACTTTGGACATTTTGTGGCTCCACCACCACCGCCGCCGCCACAGCCCTCGCTGCCCGGCGATGTCGAGGCCAAGCTGGAGAACAACGAACTGTGGCGACAGTTCCACAGCATAGGCACCGAGATGATCATCACCAAGAGTGGCAGGTTGGTACCTATCTGTTTGGCTTATCTCCCGCTGATAAGCCGCCTCCTCCCCTCCTGGGGTTTATTATCAGTCTTACGGTCGAAACGTGTCACTAACAGCCATCCATCCTCCGCGATCTCTGCTCTTTCCCTTTTTAGACGCATGTTCCCCTCGATGCGTGTCTCCTTCAGCGGCTTGGAGGAGGAGGCCAGCTATTGCGTGCTCCTCGAGATGGTGCCCATCGGTGACTGCCGCTACAAGTTCTCCGGCTCACAGTGGGTTCCAGCTGGTGGAGCCGAGCCCCAGAGTCCCCAGCGGATGTATCTGCATCCGGAGAGTCCAGCCACGGGCAAGCACTGGCAGTCCCAGGCCCTGCTCTTCAGCAAGGTGAAGCTGACGAACAACACGCTGGACAATAATGGTCATGTAAGTATTTAAAAGATTTAAATATTTGAAGTTGATGGAAAAATTAGCTTGAATTAATTTACAAAATAATATAATAAAAATGAAGTTTTTATTATGATTAGTGTTAGATTACTGTTAATGGAGATATTAAAGCCACTATAAATATGCTTAGAAGTATGCTATAAACTTGTACTAAATGTTTCCAAATCTATAGCGATTTTTGTGAAAAACCCTAGCATTCTTTAGATTTTTCAATTTTTTCTTTATCCAAAAAAGATAAATTACCCTGATAACATTTCTGTTTTTCTGGGTTAAAATGTCAGCAGTGAAACAAGGCTACATATTATTTATACAAGTGATATATGAGATGTCTACCCAAAAAGATAAATGCACAGAGAACATCATTCTGTGGTTTTGGGTTAAGACATCATACTCTACATTTTATTCACACAAGTGATATATGATTTGGGATACAGCAAAGATCTAGTTACAAGAAATATTAATAGAAACAAAATATTATTCTACACATGAAAACCTTTAACTCATCACCCATATCCTCCTCTTCCTTTCCAGATCGTCCTGGCCAGCATGCACAAGTATCAGCCCCGCCTGCATGTCATACGCACCTCCGACCTGGGCCAGATCCCCTGGGCCCCCCAGCAGGCCTTTGTGTTCCCGGAGACGGAGTTTATCGCCGTTACGGCTTATCAGGTGTGTACCAATCCCACATCTTCGCCATCCATAAAGAGCGCTGTGATAACCAACTAATCCCCTGTCTTTGCCTTTGCAGAATGACCGCATAACCAAGCTGAAGATCGACAACAATCCCTTTGCCAAGGGATTCCGTGAGTCGGGTCAGTCGCGATGCAAGCGGAAGATCAGTGACTCTCCTCCGCCAGTCTGCCAGCCAGAGGAGGAGCCCCTGGAGTCGCCGATAGCCAAGCGGCTAAGGCTTGTAGAGGAGCTGCCGCCGCAGCATCATCTGCAGAATCAGAATCTTGTGCAGCATCGCTATCTTCTGGATACCCTGGAGGCCAATTTCTATGTGCCAGCGCCACCACTACCGCCACAGCCGCCGCAGCAGTCTTCCTTTGACTATGCCAGGCACATTGCCGGCTATCCAAGTTGGGCCTACACACCGCCATCGCCGGCCTCCTCGGTCTCCTCGTCATCGGCGGGCTCTACAAGCGGCGAGTCCGCTGCCGATGCCGACACCTTTGTGGATGTGGTGAGCACAACGGCTGCTCCCAGCGATGCTGCGGTGCCGCCTGCCAAGCCCAAACGGAGCAGCTTCAGCATCTCGGACATATTGGGAACCAGCGTGTCCATTTAGCGCGAGCGATGTGCTCCCATTTGGAGATCGGCACCGCTGCCTTGTACATTTAATTAGCGTTTAGTTGCCATAGCGTAGTGTCTAAGCTGAATTGTGATATTTTGCAGTTAATTAGGATTTCCAGGTATTTCTCTGCCATCAGTATTTATCGTATTTATTATGCAATTTTAATTGTCCGCATGATTTCGTAATGGATTTATTGTCTTTGGCATTTCATAAATGCGCGGCATAAATAAAATAAATATGTTCAAATGTATTTACTTGTGGAATTTGCTTTGGAATGGGCCCAGACAGAGAGATTCCCCCGATCAGTGCTGCTTCCCACACTGGCCGACTGCCTGCCTGCCCATTGAATCCTGTTCCAGCAATTTGTGCGTTGCATGCTTCCATTTGCCTGCCTGTCGTCGTCGCCGAATACATAATTCGGACTTGGAGTCGGTTTTGGTTTCGATTTCATATCTCTGCGCATGCGAGGCATATGAAAAACCAGTTCCTGTGTCCCAATCTCCTCCTACCTCCTCTTGAGAGCAGAAGAACCCACCCGGCAACCGGCAACCGGCAGGCAACAACATGGACATGGGCTTATCAGCAGATCAGAGCGAGCCGCATCTTAAACGCTGGCGCCGGCGCCAAGTTAAATGCGCTGATTGAGCGCCACGATCCTGGCCAGCCAGGTTCCAAGTCCCCAAACCCCCCCACCATCCACGTGTAGTTGATGTTTTCACATTGTAGTTGTTAGCGAAACTGTGGCCATTTACATGCAATTGTCCGGCTGTCCCATCACACATCTCCCCACCCCAAGCCAGGCGGAAACGAGGCGGCGCTGCTTTGATGCTGCGCTCCAGCCAGTCGCAAGTGTTTGCCCCCAAAACAGAGCCCGACTAGATGATTGGCCAACTTCGACGGTGGCATTTCGCTTCAGTTCGCGTTAAGAAACAATTGTTAAGAGCCCCAAGAGGATGGAGCCCAATCGGACCCCAATCCCGGAGTACCCACACACGTAGCTGCAACCTGTTTTTCGGCCCATTCATGTTGCCGCTGGAAGTGTTTATGGGCTCCACATTAGCCACACTGCATATTCATGTTAAACGTCGCCAAAAGACTAACGACAACGTTTGGTCCATTGTGTTGTTGCCGTTCGCCAGAAAATTTATTGAATTCTCATTTGGGGGGCCAGCAGCATCCGCCGCGAGAGAGAGAGCCGAGTCCCTACTTGGAGGAGCCTCCGCCAGAGCCAGGGCAAACGTTCGCATGTCAGCGGCAAATGAGCTCCGCGACCCAAGCTCGCTCGGCGAGATCTGCCAGCTGAGATAAGCTCCAGGTTCCCCTCGGCGGGCATGTGTAATTTCCTTGGAAATTAATGTTGCGGCGGCCGAAATCAAAGTCACGGGCAACATATTTCGCTGGCGACAATTTTATCGGCAGCACAATGAAATCATTTGGAGTCCCCAACGACGACGCTGGCGATATTATGTCTTTCCCGAAGTTTGACAGCTCGAAATACTTGCATACATTTGCTTGGCGCTCGCTCTAAATGCTAGGAGGAGGCTCTAAAGTCCTTTATTTCAAGTCCAGCTTACAGAGTTAAAAGATATTCCATCGGTGGTAATGATCCATTTAGAGGTAATAGAAGTAGCTACTAGTCCGAGAAACGATTGCAAATGATCTAGAAGACCCTGTCACCGGTGCGTACGTGCTGGCGACGAGCCCAGTGGTTTGGATTCTTGAACTCCACCAAGCGGGTCAAATCAAAGCCAGCCGGCACAATTACAGGCTTCTTGGCTCCGTCGAGCATTAAAGTTTCCTTTGGTGGTCCTGCCGGAACTGGCATATTCTCGAAGGGCGACACATACTTCTCAGCGGGCTTCACACTTGAGACAAGAGTCTTCATGGTCTGGAATAGAAATAAAGACTTACTTAAAGGGAATCATCCTGGGGAGTAAAAGCCATACTTTAGCTGGTTGCATCACAGGCTGGACAACAGGATCGTCGTGCTTTTTGGGAATCGTCATTTCGGCCAAATCTTGGTTGAAGTAGGCATCCAGAGCCGCCGAAAACTCACGCAGAGGCGATCGCTTGAGATCATTGCACTTCTGTTGCGAACCAACCCAGATCTCGGTGAAGGCGTGCTTATGCTTGGCCTCAGACCTGGGATCAGAGTTCAGGTAGTCTTTTAGACGCAGTTGCGGCGGATCCATGTCGAAGAGCTCCTCGTTGGGCACCTTCTTCGGGGCAAGTTTCGGAACCTTCCTGGGGCACATGGGCAAGGGCTCCTCGATGCCATTTAGCGGCGAGACCACAAACTTCTTGAGCGTCTTGAAGCGCTCCATCTGCGGCTGAGCACCGTTGTTGATGGACACACCATCGCAAGCAGACGAATCGCTAGAACACTCGCTCTTTTGATCACCAGATTTTGGGTCCGGTATGCCAAACAAGGCCTTCGGAGGCGTCTCCTTGGGGGCCTGCGGCTGCTGCTCTATCTGCGGCGGGACTATGCTAGTAATGCGTGGTGCTAAAAGGGTACCTCCACTTACCGAAAGCTCATGCTCATCCTCCAATGAACCCGAAGTCTCATGCTCCGACATCCCCGCGGCGCTGTCGCAATCGCTGCGAAGCGACGATTTCCAGGATGCGCTCAGAGCTCGCTGATTGGAGAGCTCGCTGTCGTTGAACGAGTGAAAGGAGTCACTGTCCTCGTTATCGGAAACATCACCGCCAGGAGAAATGCTCATCTTGATTTTAATCTTCACTTATTTACGATCAGCTGAAAATTATTTTGTTAATGGCGCAAAAGTCAAAGTGACAACCCATAGGGATGTCAACTTGACCGAAATGCCTTTTTTTTTATCGTTCTAAGCTGCGTTCTAATGTTTCCACTTACACAGTGTTTAGTTTTATTGCAAACTTAAAAAAAAAAAGGATTTTGAAATTGTTTTGTTTTGTTTTTTTTTTTAAATGCAGTTATCTTGTGTTTTTTTTTGCATATTAACTTTATTCCAATATTGAGGGCCAGAGCAGTGTAATAATATTAAAAATATATTGTTACAATTAAAAACATTAACAATTATGGTTTAAGCTGGGGAAATAATTAGTTTTTTACAAACCAATGTTAATATTTACTCTCTAGCTTTTAAATATCGATAAAAAATATATCAAAAAATGCACTTCAACTAGTGTAATCACTTAATTAGTGCATGCCTTGCGATTAGATTGGCAGCACTGCCAAAGCTCCGTTTTTTAAATGGCGCGCAGTAATTTCGCATTTGATTTTGTGGTTTGTCTCCGGAGACAACACAAGTATGCAAATAGTTGACCAGAGACAATGCTGCTGCATTTTGCACTCAATAGACTTGTAAACAAAGCATAGACAATGCCAGGAGGTCCTTTGCAAAGGATGCGTACTTGACGACGGCCATTGTGCTCCGGTTTTAATTGTTCCCCTTTCGAGTATTTTCCGATCTGATCCCCAGATTTGTCTATATGATCATCATATATGCATGTAGGGATGCACCTTCCCATGGCACCATTGAAGCACTGTAGTGGACCTGCTTATGTGGGTGATTTTCATTATCCTCTAATTGTTTGTGCCATTGTTCACGCGATAGGTTTGAGAAATTACACGCTTTGTTAATTGTGCCAGCCCAAAAAGGGACGCCGCGCCGCTCCTCACATGACCACCACGGACTAGCCTAGCCCTAGCCCTCATGTGAGCCCATTTGCATAAACTGCTTTTACGGCCCTTTGTTGGCCGCCTCAGGGCTCTGGTGGTGGGTTTGTGTTCTGCTCTAGTTTAAAACCCCAGCTTAGCCTCAAACACTTGAGCTGGGCAGGGCCTGGAATGGCCGATGCAGGTCGATTCTGGGCCGGTGCATCCGCTTTTATGGCTTGGCCCCGGCGACACGGAAACCTTTCTTTGCCACGCTTTGTTGCATTCTCCTCGCGACCAATATATTTGCATAGGCCAACAATAAAAACTCAAGTACCGGGCCATTGTTGCCATCTTGTTTGGCTAACGCCGGGCGCAGCCTGAGCAGAACCGAAGATCGGGCTCAGACGGAGGGAAGGATGCCGGGGATTTGTAATCTTCCCGGTTTTCTAAATCCCTTAAATGAACTCTCTCGGAGAAAAGTATAAGATCGCCTAGTTTTATACAGTTATAAGTTGTTTTTTATATTTTAAAATACATATTTAAATTTTCATTTTGACAAGACACATAATTTCTTAATGTAACTTTTATATATTTTTAGCAACACAATTCCGATCCCCTCCCAAATCAAGTCTCAAAGTGGCAGCCACGCGTGCGCTGCCTGAAATGCTTTTCCCACTCATTAACGCCGCCAGTTGCAGCACTCACTACTCATCCCCCTCTTCTAATAACTAATTAACTTTCGTTTAGGAAGCAATTTTCCCCTTTTATTTTTTCTTTTTGGTTCCCCAAAATTCGTGTTTACACAACAGAAATGCTGCTCGACAAAGTGTATCTAATTTCATAAAATAACAACAGAAAAAGAGGCAACTTGCAGCGGCAACAAATGTGGCAGCGTAAAAAGCAACAGCCATAGTGCATTAATTATCCGCAGAGACCTGCGACATCTGCCGCGGATGGAAGAGGGGTCGGGGACAGACTTGACTTTACGGAGGAGGATCCGAGGAGTATGGACATTTAATGAGGCATTCATTGCACTCACAACCTTGCGCTGTCAACACACGCACTCGCACACACACGGCCGACATCTGTCACCCGTTCTAGCCCAGGAATGGTATGGTATATGGCATGGGATACCAGTCTCAATCCCCTATAAAACCGCAGGCCTCCGGATCGGAACCGATCCCCAGAGGCACCCAGAGACAGCCAAACAAACGGCAACTATTTCAAATCGATTTGGTGCACTGATAAAATCAGCTATAGATTTGTTAATTTATTATTTTGTTTTTAAATGAAGGGTTTTCTAAACCTTTATTTATAGATTGGGATAAACATATATTAT
>JAEIIL010021712.1:0-48970 GCA_018905715.1 Drosophila lini
TTAAAACATTAAGCAAAACATTATTCGTTTGGGATGTTATTAACAAAATTATATATTTTTTTCTTTATATTAAATTTACATTTCCCTTTCCTAAAAATTTTTCTCCCAGTGCCAAGTTATGTGTGCGTATTGCCCTGTCGCTTGGGCCTGTCATCTAAGAGGGAGGGGTAAGCCGGGGGAGCGAAGCTCGCGTCACTTGCACACATAATAAACATTTTAAACATTATTCTCGTGTTAAGCAGCTTCTTGGATTGCTTGTTGTTGTTGCCATTGGTGCTGCTGCTGCTACTGCTGCTGCTTGTGTTTCTGCCGCTGCCGCTGCTGCTGCTGCTGTTCGTTTTTGGTAAAATTTACGGGTTTCAACGAATAATGGTGCATGTGGGAAATGAACGTTTTGTGTTCGCTTTTGCCTGTCATCGCAGCCACGCAGCAGAATCCACGCGCCCGCAAACACTCGCACATTCCAAAACATTCGCCACTTTATCAGCATTTTACTTTAGCCGTTATTACCAGAGATCCACTCACAGTACATTAGCACACACCCACCCACCCATAAGCAGCACACCCACTCAGACTCGCACTCGTACGCACACTACTGCCGCTGTGCTCTCACGCATGTGCGCCTCTACGAGGTTGCGACTCTCTAAGGAAATTAAAAAACAACTAAAACAAATTAACAATATAATGACAAAAGTCTTATGTGAAATGTGGTTGAGAAGCAGCAGTGAGGCTGTGCCAAGGTGAAGGGAGAGTGGGCAGAGGGAGGAAAAACAAGCCTAAAAGGAAGTGAATAAAGAAAGGAAAGAACACACACACACAGGAAGAAAATTATTAATTGTAATTTCCTTTTTATATAACTTTAGTATATTTAAATTGCAATTTATTATTTTTGATAGCAAGTCATTTCCTTAAAGCTTTATTTAATATGTAAATTCATTATATCAAATAAACATAATAATTATGTTAATTAACGAAATATAACATATATTTCAACCAAATATGTCTCACATTTTCAAATCCCATTATATTTTATAAACATTTGGTCACCTTTAATTTGATAATAACACTTACTGCATTGTTATTTTTAATCTTTAAATAATAAGACAGTAAACAGACGGCTGCTATGCTATGATATTATTGCTAATAATTAGATTGGAGTTTATCTTTTACCATAAGTTGCTTTTAAGTCTTTAAAAAGTTTTCTTGTTTAAACCCTGATAGAAGATCTAATTGAATAATATAATAAACAAGGTTAAGACTTATATTCAAAGTTCTTAGATAATTATCCCACTCTCCTTTTAAAAATTGACCCAAATTAACAGGCAAAATTCTTACCGTGTAGTCAAGACCTGCAAAGGACCTGGATTAGGTCTCGCTGCTAAATGGCAAATCAAGCATTTGCACAAAATTGAATTACCTACCCGGGCATCTGAGTTTGCAGGCCCATTACCAGTAACCCAAAGCCACCATCGCCGCCGCACCACAAACACGACCATCCCCCAACCGGGCTAGCTGCTCCGCCCCACGTTAAGTATACGCCATGGATTCGGGGCAATTGGCACTTTTGCAATGGCAACGGGAGAATGGTAAGCAAGAGCAATGCTTTTAATGATGATCGATTTGGGTAAACAATGAAATTTCCGCATTCAAATTTTATTGCCGGCAATCAGCGAGGCTTCCTGCACACACACACACACACACCGACACACAGGCAGAGAAAGAGAGTGATAAACGCATATGCTGGATAGGATATTGCGCTTTAATATTAATCTATGGCGCAACGCCTGTTTGCTGTTTGTCAGCTAAATTTGCTGGGAAATTGAATGATGCGTGTTGCCAGTGTGAAATTAGCATATAACATGTACATTATCGCGCTGGTGGAATGACAGCAGGCTAGGCAAACAAGACAACAAGCTCTTGGCAGTAATGAAATATTTGTAACGAACTTTTGGGTGGGCAATTTGAATTGTTAGAGTGTGACCAGGCATAGAACTCAGCTAGCAGGTGGGCAACACTGAAAGGTTGGCAACGCGACAGCAGGGCTGCCACACCGCTACACGTTTACCCAGCTGGCAACTCTCCCCAGTATTTACTAACAAATTTCCAGTTTCTTTTTTTTAAGCCGTTCTTGCCGATCGATTAGACCATAAATAGCCGTGTGTGCGTTGATTAAGTGTGCAATTGCTAATTGCTGACCGCTAAACGGAGGTGCTTAGCGGCGGCAGCAACAACAAGAACGAAGAACAGCTGGCGCGCGCGCACACGGAGACACATTCCAATGCACTTTCTCTGCGACGAAGAAAACCCGTCGAGCGGCTTATTTGACATCCATTTCGATATCAATACGGCGGCAATAGAGAGAAATAGCGAGAAATACAGAGAAATAGAGGCCACCGCTCGCTCGCTGGTTGGGGCACCTGTAGAGCGACAACAACAAAAAGTGGATTGCCATCATCATCATCACCATCGTCGTCTTGGCCGTTTTTATTGGGCATTATAGCCAGCACAGAACAAGCCACAACAGTCACATTCGGCCCGCTCTGGCGTTCGTTCGTCTTAGAACGCTTTGGAATTCGCTATTTGCATATTTTCGCAAGATATATGCAGTGTCTGGAGCTGGGCGTGGAGCATGTTCATCGCCCTGAGTCACTCTAGCAGCTAAAAAGTGAGTATTTTCATACGTTTGTGGCCCAAATTTTCACTGATTTCGCTTTCCAGGATATGGCATCGATTGTGGAGAAAGTGCGTCGGGTCTTGGATGCCAAGGATCTGGGTGACATCACCTCGGAGCTGTGTGACTTCTCTCTGAAAGAACAAAATGCCACCGCCGAGGCCCAGGGCGTGCAGCCCTCCTCCACCTCGGATTTTGTGCCCGTTCTTGGCCAGACGGTCACCTACATTGTGGCATGTGTGCTGATCAACGAGCAAGACGAGCTGCTCATGATCGAGGAGGCCAAGCAGAGCTGTGCAGGTAAGCTGGGAGAGGGAGACTTGGAGCCCAGACTTAGAACTCACCCTAATGTTGCACTCCGTTGACCAGGCAAGTGGTACTTACCCGCCGGTCGAATGGAGCGCGGCGAGTCCATCACAGAGGCAGCCGCCCGGGAGGTTTTCGAGGAGACCGGTCTGAATGCCGAGTTGACCACTCTGCTGGCCGTGGAGGCTGCCGGGGGTTCTTGGTTCCGCTTCGTGCTCACTGGACGCATTACTGGCGGGCGGCTTAAGACGCCGGCGGATGCCGATGCCGAGTCTATACAGGCGCGCTGGGTGCGCAGCCCTAAGGATGTGCCTTTGCGAGCCAACGACATACTCAACATTATCGAGATTGGTCGGGCTTATCATCAAAGCCAGAAAATCCCCAGCAGCCCCACGGCACCCTGGCACGGCAGCATACTGCCCACCCGTTATAACCACAAGCGGAACTATCTGAGAGTGCTGGCCGTGGCCCGGAAGCGGGCCCACAACTCCCTCAACATCCTGGTCAGCGAGAAGAATGCCCATCACTTTCCCACCGTGGAAATGCATCCGAATCGCAGCCTGCACTCCACGCTACGCAAGTTTATGATTGAGATTTTTGGGGCCGAGCTGCCCCAGCACCGACCGCACGGCCTGCTAAGTGTGGAGCACTCGCCTTCGGAGGCAGAAAACACGGATGGGATATGCCTGAATCTCCTGGTGGCATTCCGGCCGCCACTCGAGGAGATCTCGCTGATTGGCAAGTGCATTTGGCAGGAGCTGGGGGCGCCGCTCGACGAGCAATTGGGACGGATTGTCAGCAGCAAGAATGCCTCCATTCCGCTCAACGTGATACGCTGAGGGACTTACTCTAAAAGCTAGAATAATCTGTCCTAAACTATGGTGCAAGCAATCTATAAGTTACAAGTGGCAATTAAAGACCCCCCTAGGTGATGTCTGTGAGATGTCCCAACTGTTATAAAGTTCTGTTTTCGTTTTTCTTGGATTAAACTTGAGCCTAATCTATGCCTTAACTATAAAGATAATGTCTAGACTAGACTACTAGACTTCAACTACTAACCAAAACTCTTATAATTTCCTGGTGCAAGATTAAATTTTAGTTTTACTAGACTTAGAGTAGATTACATAGTTTAATCTATCTATATCTTTAAATAGTTTCAAAAAGACTTGAGCTTGTAGCTTTTAAACAAGAAATAGCCTAATCATTATCAGTACCAATTTAGATGTTTGCCTTTATATATTTATAACATTACCTACTGGAAAGGTAACAGAATTTAATATTTCCGTTTCAATAAAATGTATCAAAAGCTGAAATACATTTCGTTTAACTAAAATATCAGATACTACTTTTCAGATTCAATTCCAATTTACCCTAAAATCCATCTCATCCCAATCACTCTACACCTTGAATTCCAAACAGTCGTCTCAGATTTTATTCATTATTTAAAACAAGCTGTATAATATAGATTTTCCATAGCCACATTCGCACATTGGGTATTGGGGTTTAAAAATGCTTTCTTGGAATATGTTCGATTACTAGAAACTATTGCAACAGCCGACTAGGTCAATGGGATCAGATAGAAATGCACACTTAGGGATCATGCAGAATCGCAGGGTTAGTGCCACACCTTGCTGAAAAGGTCCATGAACGAGTCGTAGATCATGAATGTAATGGCCACATCCAGACACACGCGTCCCAGACGCGGCACTGTGCCCTTGTAGAAGGCGGCAGGACCTTCGTTCTTAAGGATCATCACCGCACAGTGGGCTGTGTTCTTGTATTTGGATGCCTCAAGTCCCTGCATTCTGGTCTTGACCACATCCAGAGGCGTGTTGCCAAACACAGAGGCAGCTCCCGCAATGGCACCGAAAACACCCACCACCAACTTGGGCACCGGCTTGTTCGGATCGTCACCCTTGTACAGATCCTTCAGTGACTCCAGCACGAAGAAGCGGATGGCCTGGTTGGAGCCCTGCTTCAGAATGGTGGGCGTCAGGCCTTTGTAGATGCCAGTTATGCCCTCCGACTTGATGATCTGTCCCACTCCGTGGGCAAAGCCCTTGAATTTGGGATTCGCGCTGCGCTGATCATTAATGAATTTCACTTTTATGGTCTCCATCGGAGTGACTGCCACAATGGCTTCACAAACACCGGCACCCAAGCCGCAGAGCAGCTTTCCAGAGTTGCTAAGTTGTCCCCTGGAGTCCACAGAATGCGTTTTCAGGAACTCAAAGGCACCAAACCTGCAAGAGAAGCACATTAAGTATTTCCTCTCCTCCATGAAATGAAGCACTCACCTGGCCGCCGACTTGGGTATGCTTCCGTAGAGCAGCACACTGAGACCGCGGTAGAGTCCAAAGAATCCGCGCTGCTGCACCGTCTTCTTCACGCAGTCAAAGATGCCATTGTACTTCTTATTCGCTCCCTTCTCGTCCAGCTGTAGGTGTGTTTTGACGTACTCGGTAGGATATGTTATGCAGATCTCGATGCCTCCGGTTATACCGCCGGCCACAATGCCCTTGAGACCGTTTTGTCCGCCAGCCGGTGCCGCAGCTCCGTTCTCGGTCATCCATGGGCGACGACGGTATGGGCTTACTAGGGCGGCGATGCTTGAGCGCTCCATGCTGACAACACGGAAGAAAGGTGGGAGTTTACCTGGGAGACAATGAAGAGAGCGAGAGGAATCGATAAGAATTTGGTATTCTGTTTTCTATGTGGATTCCAGCTGATTTCTGTCCACTTGTGACTTATTTATAGACTATTGTTGGGATCATCGGAAATAGACTTGTTTTTGTGGGGGTGCAGTCAATAGTTTTGCAGTGAGAAAAATAGGTGTCGAAAAAAGTTTTGAAGTTTTAAATGGGAAATTATTATTTCAGCTTAAAATAAACGTTTCTCAACCCTTTCAGTTTGAAAGAATATTTTAAACGTGGGTCTTCAAACTTCCAACGATAGAAATTCGCTAACTTAATTGATAAACAATAGTTGCTATTAATGAATTTTTATCTTGAACATACAACGTTTCAATAGAGCTTCAATTCCAACAAGACCTTAATTGTCGTTCTGAATGTGTGCAATTCTTGGTTACTTATGCAATTTTCTATGAAAAAAAAAGCAAAAAACTATCAAAGTCAGATGCTCTAATTCTTCGCTAATTCGAGTTCAAAGAGATTTAGGAGGAGTCTCGCCGTATCAATAGTAATTTCCACTCAATTAGGGTAATCAATAGCTCTCACTTCTGTTCCCGCCACGCACATTCATTTATCGCCCCCGAAATTTCACCTTGAGGACAAGGTTCAAAACAAACCAGAAACCAGAAGAATCGCCAAAAAACTAACACTAATACACAGGGAAGAAAACACACAAATATGTTGGAACATTAGAAAATCTCCCCAGTGATTACTTAAGATCGGCTGATATAGTGTCTGTGTCTGGGCGGTTCGATTGGGAGCGGGTACTATATCAGCTGGGGCTGGCGTTGGGTTCGCTCTTTGCACTTGACATTTTTTTTTTGTATTGTTTCAGCGCGGTTATGTAACTTTTGCATGACCATAAATAATAATCGGAAAATGTTTAGTCCATAATTATTCACTGTTTGCCCGTACGCTTTCCGTATCGGGCTGGAAATCTGGATAAACATAAACAAAGCGCACTGATAAAAACGTCTAACGACTTCCATAGACACTCTCGCACACAAGCGAGTAATTAACCCTCTCTCACCCACACACACACACACACTCACACACATTTCTGCAGACGTTGCAATTAATTTTTATTCATGGAGAATGCTGCCTAAGTTATTTAAATTTTTTTACGCTCTTGTTACTCACAGTGGAACGCTTCCAAAACCGACAGTAATACAAATTCTTTTTGGAATGCCCAGCAGCAGCAGAGAAAAAGTGACGGAAGAGAACTGCGATCGTGGCCAGCGGCTGAATCCCAACTGATTGGCTCTACAAAAAATTCCAATTTCCAATCGACGAGAAAGCAAAATATTCCAACGGTCGCCGGATTGTAAACAACAGCTTTTCAGGGAGCGCGACCAGCTCTCCCCACGCTCAATAAACCACACATAGAAAAATGAGCTATTAGATATTTTCTATGTATATATTTAAATTTTGTACACATGTAAGAATGTATATGTATGTATCTGACTTCTATTCCAAATATGTACGAATTTATGTACATAGCTTACTCATACTTTATTTATTGTTTTTTTTTTTTTTGAATATGTTCTAATGCGATATTAATTTTTCTCTCTGTGCATAGATAGTGGGGAAGAGCCAGCGAGTGAGCGAGCTCCAAAGTAACGGCGATGGATACCGCATTCTCTGTGGAGATCTCTCTTCTCTCTCACTAATCAGAAACCCGTTTGGCCGGCAACAACAAACTGGACAAAGCTTTCCGGCTGGAAAAGCTGCAGTACAGCAGAACAAAAAACAATAATGTTTGACTTTGTTTTAACTTTCAGCGCACGCCAGAAAGTATGCTAATTTTTGTCCATTGCGATTACACAAGAAGCACTCACGCACACAGGCAAAGCACTCAGCACCCCACGCCCCCGCGGAGTTTTTATCCATCTTATCGCACACTTTAGTGGCCCAATAACCAAATCGATAAAAAAGCCAGTGCATTGTTAAATTATATACCCGTAATCAGTCCACTCTTAATTATTTACCAACTGACGCAACCCAGAGCCATGTGGAAATACGCGCTTCTAACGCTGCCGGCAAACGGTGAAAGTTAACTAAGGCCCGGCGTAAAGTGTGGCCGTGCCGCCAACTTTCCGGTGATAACAACTGCGCCTGCGCCAGTCCCCGCCGATTCCTTAGGTTCCACAATTACCACCCACACTTGTAGAACTACCAACACTAAGGCGTTTTCAATTAGTGGCACGGGAAGCGCGTGGGAAGAGCATCGTGTGAGTCAAGCCTTAAATAGTTTAAGTTCCCATTTAAACACACAGTTGTGGTCATAAAAATGGGACTTCAAATTAAAAAGTGTATTGCTGTTTATGAAATTATCATGAGACAACTTAGAAAAAAGGGGTTTTAAAGCTGCAAAATAACAAAATTTTAGAATCTTTTATCTTACTTAAAGTACAAGCCAAGGTTTCCCAGTGTTAAATTATTAAAAAACACAAGATAATTTTTTTTTTTTATAAAATACATGTTCTTTAAATGATTTCGGGACGTAAATGTATGGGAACACAAAAACTATTGAAACAAAAGAGCCGATCCGATGAAAATTATACACTTGGGACACTTGAGAAACGCTATTTAAAGACTAAAGACTATTACCACAACTTATCGAACAGCTCCATGAAAGTGTCGAAGACCATGAACGTTAAGCCCCCTTCAATCCACATGCGGCTCAACCGCGGTATTGTGCCCTTGTAGAAGGCAGCGGGACCTTCGTTCTGGAGGATCATTTTCGCACAGTGAGCGGTGTTTTTGTACTTGGAGGCCTCGAGGCTCTGCATCCGCGTTTTGATTACATCCAGGGGGTTGTTTCCCAACACAGAAGCTGCTCCGGCAATAGTACCGAACACACCCACCAGCAACTTGGGCACAGGCTTTTTCGGATCATCGCCCTTGTATAGATCCTTGAGTGTCTCCAGCCCAAAGAATCGGATGGCCTGGTTGGAGCCCTGCTTTAGAACGGTGGCTGTAAGGCCCTGGTAGATGCCTTTGATGCCGTCCGTTTTGATGATCTGTCCCACCCCATGGAAAAAGCCCTTAAACTTGGGATTGGGGCTGCGCTGGTCATTGATGAATTTCGTTTTGATGGTCTCCATGGGGGTGACTGCTACGATGGCCTCGGCAACTCCAGCACCCAAGCCACATAGTAGCTTGCCAGTGCCGCTTAGATGTCCCTTGGAGTCCACAGAATTTGTTTTCAGGCACTCAAAGACCGCAAACCTTTAGAATAAATATAAAACTCTGTTTTTATAAGAAACCAAACACTTATGTTACCTTGACGCCGTCTTAGGAACGCTGCCGTAAAGCAGCACACTGAGACCACGGTAGAGCCCAAAGAATCCTTTCTGCTGCACTGTTTTCTTTACGCAGTCGAGGCTACCGGTGTACTTGTTTACTCCCTTCTCGTCCAGCTGGAGCTGGGTTTTCACAAACTCAGTTGGATATGTGATGCAGATCTCGATAACACCCGCAGCTGCGCCGGCCATAATGCTTTTGAGACCCTTATCACCGCACAGCCCCAACGCAGCTCCAGTCTCTGTCATCCAGGGACGCTGACGATACTGGCTAACCAGGACTTCGCCCGGTCGATCCATGCTAACAAAAGATGGAGGATAAGTACTACGGTGCAAACTTATTCCTCAAAGTTTGGATTAAGCTCCTTATTATCACTAGCATCATTCTTAAAACCGCGATAACAAAGAAAGGTTATATGGCATTCGAAAACTCATACTTACATTTAAAAGAACTTAGTGTTTGGTGTCCAATATTTAAAAGACCTTAGTGTTTGGTGTACAATATTTAACCGAAACTTTGGATTTCTTGATATTTGTAATCGGAAATACATATTGAGTTTTGTGTCTAAGCACATCTAACCTTTATTTATCAGCTGAAAGAGAATCTCATAAGGAAAACATTGAAAATTTAAAAGCACTTCAGTGTTTTGGTTTATTCAAATGCATTTGGAAATCAGCCCCCCAAAGGGGGTATTCTTCTCGCATACACCGACAGCGGGTGTATGGGTGCTAAATCATAAATTAACATTAGGCTGAGAGTGCAGTTCCGTTTTTTGTTAGTCAATAACAATAGTAGCTATCTGAGTTAGTTGCGATGCATGTAGTCGAATGATTATAGTTGTAGATCAGTCATGGACAGCTCCTGTCACTTAGACAGCCTTGTAGACGCGCACGCACTTCACGCTGCCAATGGTGAGGGTCTGCCGGAAAGAAAGGGAAAAAGTAAAGACTGGGATCACAAGATAATGGTCAGCAGGATACTCACGGTGATCAGCTCGCCATCGTTGAACTCGCGCACAATGGTGGTGGGCTTGTCGCCCTTCTGCTCCTGCGTGAGCTTGTTGCCATCGAGGGTGATGATGCTCTTCACGTTGCGACCGTCCAGGGTCTCCTCATCGAACTCCTCGCCCAGCTTGAAGCTGATGGCGGAGGTCTTGAAGGTCGAGGTGGTGGTCAGGGTGTAGGTATCACCCTCCAGAGTCACCTCCACGGTGGGGCTCAGGCTGTTGCCCATCTTGCGCGTCACCAGACCGACGCCTGCGAAAAAAATTCCAAATTTGATGAAAAGGTCAGAAATCGGGAACTAAGGGCAGGGAATGATGAATGAAAAATTGGAATGCGAGAGATGAATTATGGGCAGAGTGCACATAATTGAATTAGCCCAACAAACTCGGAGACCCAACAAGATCGGCCACAATGCAAATCATATTTTATTTAATTAAAAATAATAAAGCCGAGTCACGAAGCCGAAGCAGTGCAGACTCCGCACGTCAAAAGTCGTGCTCAAGGTTAACGAACAATGCGGGCTCCTCCTCCTCCGGAGGCTTATCAATTGACAAGCCCCTCTATATATAGATCGGGCGGGGTACAGCACCTTATCTCCCAGTAGTGCATTTAATATAAATGTATAAATGCGAACATCCCGTTTGCAACAGACAGGGTTCTTGAGAAAAGCGCACCATGAGGGCTTAAATTTATTCTAAATTAAAGATAATCTCTTTAAACTTATATGCATTTGTCAATTTCCGGGCCCTGACAAGTTTGAAATCGATAGTTTCAAGAGGAATAAGCGAAGCCATACCGCAAAATAGAAGATAAGCCATGTCATATAGCCATTAAATGATAAGGCACGTAATTATTGCTGGCATTTGTTAATTGCACTCTTTATATTTCTATATTTCTTTTAAACTCACAATGTATTGCCATGCCTCATTAGGTTCCAGTAATAAACACGTCTCGAGAGCAATTAAACAAAGTAAAAACCTAATAATAGCTTGCAATTATCGAAGGAGAAAGAATGAGTGAAGAAAGCGAGACCTCTCTTGACCTCAGGCTTTCTATCGGTTTTATTTGGAGCGATTGTACATTTATCAAGCCCGCCAATAGGGCCAATCAATTATGCTCAATTATGTATGAGCGACGACAAGCTTGTAGCCTGTACGTGGTTCTTTGCGAGCCCCCCGAGTCAAGTGTCAACCGTCTGTCGCCGTGCGATAACTTCCCACTCATGGGAACCCAGCAACTGTACCCAGAGATCGATTTATATGCATCGTATATGTATATATGATTCGAGAACCTTGAATAGATTAGGCTCGCCTGCAATTTCCAGCTACGGTCAACGATAGGGCCCGGCATGGCCAGCCTGCCCAAAGTGCAAAGACTGTAATCGTTGCCCAATTATCGTGACCATCCACCCCACATATATATAGGCATATAGTTTATCGCATTTATATATGACAGCTGATAACCATTGCCGAGGCCCCCAGCCACAACAGGTTGTTTTTGGGCTTTGTTTGGATTTGAAAACTGAGATCTACGTGGCCCTGTCTGGGGGACCAAGTCTAGCGTTGAAACCAAAACCGCAAGACGAGAAAAGTTCTGGCTTACTTGGGGTCTGGAAAATAATTCCGGACCTCAAACTGGCGCGACATCTCCGGTTTCCCAATATACACAACATGTCATCCCCATCCCCCACACCGCGGATATAGGATAAGTCTAGACTGGGGCACAGGGAAAAAAAATTAATAAAGAAATATTCAGTAAAATATTTAGGTTTATGGGAATAGAGTCCAAGTTATAATAAACCCAGATAATAACGTGTAGACTAGAGTTTAGACTCTAGACAGGCAGAACCTATTTTAGTAGACAGACAACTTAATGGCCCGGGGCAAAGTTCAGTCGGAACTTTCTCCGAAAAATCTGGCATACGGTATATATACGACACCTGTCGAGAAAGGCTAATGTCACGATGATTTTATGATGAAGTGACTCAAAAAAGAGGGGCCAAAGTACAGCCCGTTTAATTAGTTTTTGGGTTTATGGCGCCGCCTAGAGATAGATAAGCTTTTAGTGCTCTTATACTTTTTGCACTCTGATTCGCAACTGTAATTTTTTTTTTTTTTTTTTTTTGGCAAGGTAAGCACGTTTTTTTGGTTCTTGCATCTCTCCCTTTTTCTGCGGCGGTTCCCTCTATTGATTTTCATCTTCCACTAATACACACAGGCATATGGAGAGTTTGCACAAACACACACACACTGCAGAAAAAGCCGGCCGGTTGATTTCGGTGGCGTGTTTTCGGGTTTCCGGTCCCCCTCTGACCCTCTTGTGATGCATGGAATGCTGCATTGCGGACTTTTTTCACTTTCTGTAAACTTACCCAGCTCCTTCATGTACTCATCGAAGTTCTCGGATTTGTCGAGCTTGTACTTCTTTCCAACGAATGCCATTTTAACGGTATGTCTGGTCTGTGGTTCTGCACAAGATATTCACTTTTCAAAATTTTCGGAGCGAATAAAATTTACTCTGCGGCGCCGGTCTTTTATACTGTTTGAGAAGCCGGCATAGGGATGGAAAGCTCTATCGATAACAACGAAGCTTTCAGGCACACCGATGGTTTTCCGTTAAAACAAGTTACTAATTTTCTTCTGTTAAGGTATTAAACAGAAAAACTCCAGCTAAAAATTCAAAAATTAAATATTTAATATTTGGTTATTGAATTTTATAAAATTCCATATTTATTAATATTTAAAATATATATTAAGAATATTAATAATATTTATTTTTATTTACAAATTATTTATTTGTATTCTTTCTTCCGTACTTAGAATTTAAAATATTAACTTTAAAAAATCGATAGTGCCTTTGATAGTGCCAGCTCTAGTTAACAACTACCACAAATTGAACAAAGCTTTTTCTCTCTCTGAAAAGTTAGTGAGGCGAATGCTGCGTTGCTTGTAAATTTTTTATGCCTGCTTGCCGGATAAGAGCAACCATTAAATGATCTCTCTTGGGATCGGCTTACCTGATGCAAAACCGCGTACAGTTTATACATAGTATATTGCATTGGTATATCGGCGCCACGGATTTTTTTATTTACTCTGTTACATAAAGCTGGTTTTTGGCGCTCTCCAAAATAAGAACGATTCCATGTATGCGATCCGTTAGTCATTTCTCCTCTCCCTCTCACGTGTTGTCAGTTAGAGCCCCCAGACCAGCCCCCCTTGCACCTCATCGAAAGCTATCGCCTGCAGCCTTAATTGATTCAAAGGTGCCGGCCTACATTGTCAGCAGCCATGCAATTTATGAATATATGAAAATATCTTTATATGAACAAAGCTCTAACTAAATATGTATAGTCGAATTTTTGAGATTTTAAAACATATATTTAAAAATAGCCTTTTGCTGCAAAACATTTAGTCTGGAGGCGACTTTTGAACCCCCACAATTAGATAAATTCGCAATTCATAAATAATAAAATACTTTGCATGGAACATTGTCTACCTATATATTTTCTATATCTACCTTATTTCTCCATATCTACATTTATACTTACTTTAGTGCGAAATGGTGATTCCCAAGTCCAAAAATTCTGATAGTAATCAATAAACGTCGATGTGCGTAAGCTTTAAATTTTTACCCATCCATAAAACTTTTTATGCCTTTTCCTAAATCGATTAACTTGGTCAATTTAAGTTAGAAAATTAATAGAGCTTATATCATTATTATAAGGAAAACTATAGATAAATCAATGTAATTTAAAAACCGGAACCAAAACGTATTTTATGTCTTTATTAAATCGATTAAAATGGATGTTTGATGGGCTCTAAGAATAATTCAAATTTCTATTTCTTTTAGTATTCTGCGCATTACGGAAATTTACGATATTTCTATTGATCCAGGTGTTCATGCTTCAAAATAGATAAAATTTGGTGTTATGAAAGCTCAACTTTATATCTACCCACATGTACATAAACCCACTTTAAAGGAGCTCCTCTGTGGGTCAGTGGCACCAATTGAAAACTCACGGGAACTGCCAAGTGATCATGTGCATGTGTATAAATAACTTTCGACACAATTCGTTGCATATTATGATTGTGAATATCTTTTGAAAAGTCGCCGCTGAATTGTAATCTAATCAAGCACTTCCTTCCACCCAAACCCAATCCAATGCAATATTGAGATTACCCACGATCTCCACAAGCCGGCCCATCCTCTGCTGGGTGGCAACTATGTACTTATACGTATATATTTACGTATATCTGTATTCGTGCTTAAATGAGTAAGAACAGACCTTCCGATTTCGTTCGGTGCCTTCAGTTATCGTATTAATTCAATTAGCAATTCGTAGACCTCCTCATTCGTCAACCACCCCATACATTTTTATGGCCGATTATAAAAGTTCTAACTGTAACCTATTTCGTTTGTTCGGATTGGAAATAAACAATCGTTATATTTAAGTACATATGACGAATTTCACGATTGCATATTACTAGTGTGTTAAACTGGTTTTACTTATTTTTTATAAATTTTAAGTAGATGTTCAATCGTTCTATTTTTAATGAAAATACACAATTATTCTAATTTGGTACTAACATGTTAGGTTTTTTTATTTATTTTTAAATTTGAACTCTTCAATGATGTTTTAATTTAATTTTTGCACAAAGTAAACTAAATACTAATATTAATTTTATTTTATTTATTTATTAGTTTTTTTAGTTATAGACTTTGAAGTAAACTCTAAAAAATAACGGTTTTCTTTAACTTCCCTTTTGAGCTATCTTTTGGGCTTTCCTAAACAAACCCAAAAGTATGCTGTATAAATCGCATATTGTCATTCGTAAACCTGACAACTGACACTACTTTTCCAGACCGTTAAATTCATAAATTCAAATGGTATTTATCGTATTGCCTGGGTCACCTTTGGAGATCTTTATATTATACACCTGAGTTTTTTTCGCAGGATTAACAAATGTACATGTGACACCTTTTTACATCTAAAGAATCATGCGCGTACGAGAACGTCAACAAATTTGCAAGCTAATAGAATATTTGCCAGATAAAAGGCGTATCATAATTACACATTGGTTATTACTGATTACAAGAGTCATACAAAATGGGGAAAACAGGCGTTGGGAGGCCTTCTTATCAGACGATATAAGATACAAGAGAGACCTTTATAATAGAAGAGGGAAGAATGGGAGAGCGCAGAATGGAAGTATTCAGAACAGAGAGAGAAGAACAAAAGAGCCAAGTTTGGAAGAGAGAGCATAGTCCATAGATCACAGAGCCAGTTAACCATCCCCATTGGGGCTCCAGAGAGATGGAGAGCTTACTGAGAGCCCCAGATAGCCGGTGGCCAGCGAGAGAGCTCCGTTCCGATCTTAACCTGGCACAACAAGTGCGGAGAGTGCCCACTGAGAAAAAATATAAGTTTCCTAAAAGTGCCAAAAAATGTATATTATAATAATATGCATCTTTAAAAATATATACAGATTTTATTTTATTGTCTAAATAATAAATGAGAAGGGGAATAGCACTTATGTAAAAGTATTTCGTGGCGAAGATCGGACAGAGATATTTCTTGACTCGCGAGTTGGGTCTGTGGGCACCTGTGTTTATTTAATAATAACAATATTTAATATATTTTTAAATAATTATAATATATTTCAGGTATTAATTTTTCTGAGTGCAGTGGCGCAACTATTTAATGGAAGTGCGAGAGCGGAGCGCATTAGAACAAACGGAGTGTCGGACCGGACGACGTCGTGGATCGTCGCGAATTAGAAATACAGCGCAACGCCACCGATGACGAAATTCGGCTGTAACAGAGATAGAAGTGAACTGAAGTGATCTCTGGGGAGCAGAAGCCTGCCAGTCGAGGCGTAGGAATAAAATTAAATGCCAAGTGATATTACCTGTGCGACAGTGGAAAAGTTTACTCCCTTCGGACGCGATTAGAAATCGAAGTTCGAGATACAAGATACAAGATCTCTGAAGTTGCTCGCTCGCTCGCTCCCTGCTAATGCCAAACTAATTATATTAGAGGCGAGCGCGTGTCCCCTTTCGGATCGGAAAGTGCTAATCAACCGCTGGCTAATTCAAAGACAATCAATCCCCCGAGCTAAAACAAGTCCCCTGTAATGCCACAGTGCATCTAGTGCAATTCAACTCCAATTAGTGTAATCCAACCTGCCAATCCACCAGCCATGCAGTCGATGAAAGCCGATGAACTGCCGGAGAATCCGCGTGAGCGCTCCAATCCCCTGTCCTCGCTCTTTTTCTGGTGAGTTATCACAATTTTATTTAAAGTTTGTAAAAGCATAAATTAAGACTTGCAGGTAGTTGTCTTCTTCAAAGATGCTTAGTCATTTATGTTTATAAGATAATCACACATATTCATTCTACACAAATTGTTTGTTCAAAACCTTTTTTTTTGTGAAATGCAAACAAGCTTTAAATAGTTCTTCTTACGAATATATAAAAAGATCCCACAGATTAGAGCCGCTTTGATAAGAGAATTAACCCCATTGATGACTAGTTTAGGTGCTACTTTTTGCTGTATGGGGAACGCTTTTAGATTCAGATTCAGGGCAAGGGGATTTTGGGTTGCCATGACGGAGCTGGCAACGCGACAGCACTGACAAGTTGATTATTTCATTCAATGGCTCGCTTAATTTGCATGACCGAGTCGTGGAAATCTTTACCCATTCGGCTGAAGCCCAGAGCCCGGAGAGTCCGGAGCTTTATTCAATTGGCAACCAATTGAAGGCGACACTTTGCCAGGGCTGCTCCATTCTTTGGAACTTCTCCTAGAGAGAAACAAGCCACAATAACTATGATATCCGAACGTGATAACTGGATAGGAAAAGTGCTGACAAATAGAATGAATCAGAGGGTATCACAGGGTGTGGATATACTGAGTTCATTCAAGCGCTCAAACATCAAAACTTTATCAGCCATGCAGAAATTTGATTTAGAGAGACTTTAACTTGCTGATTAGATTCAAATTCAAACATTTCATTATGTTTAGTTAGTTAGGTAATTATTTCTGGTCATTACTGTCTGCGGTCGGTCTTTGATAAAAAACAAATATGATAAAATTCATAGTGACGTTGCCTTTATAAATGTTGACTTATCAGAAAATATGAGTGCATTGTTGCTAGATAAATATATCACACGTAATGTATCATTATTATTTTTGTCGTAGCATGTAATTGCTTATTTCCATTGTTACTGGATTTGGAGATACAAATACTTCATTTTGACCGTGACATACTAGAATTATATTGCTGCATGGGCTAGCAACTGTTTTTCTCTCGTTTTTTGTTCTGATAAGCCTCTGGGAATGTCACTTGTCTCCTCCTAATTTTATTTATTTTTTTTTTGGGTGTCATCACATAAGAATTATCAGTATCAGTCCCTGATAAGAGAAAGCCTTCCGTTAATTATATTTTCGTTGTACTCTCAATAAAATGTGGTTTCACCTTGCCTACGTGATGCTGTTCCCACCTGAAGTTTTGCCATGCCCGTGCTTTTCAAGGGACGGAAGAAGACCCTGGAGCAGAAAGACCTTTATAGGGCACTCAGAGAGCACAAGTCAGGTGAGTTTATCTATCTATTAAGTTTTCAAAGAAGACTGTAGTATTAATTTAAGTCTCCTTTAATATCAAGACTCTCTGGGAGATCGTTTATGTACCGCTTGGGATGAGCAAGCGGCCAAAAATGGGACACCGAGTCTGGGTCGAGCCCTGATGAAGGTATTTGGCTGGAAGTTGTTAGAAACGGGTATTTCCTTGTTTCTCCAGGAATTTCTAACCAAGTAAGTAGTTTCGGAGAACAATGCTAGAACAATTACAAAAAACCCACAAATATAACCCATTATTTCCATACAGGGTCACTCAGCCCATTTGCTTATTTGGGGTAATGGCCTACTTTTCCGGCAACGATCCGGACCTCACCAAGGCCCAGCTCTATGCCGCTGGCCTGATAGCGGGCTCAGTGTTCAGTGTTTTAATTGGACATCCCTACATGTTGGGGCTACTCCACCTGGGCATGAAAATGCGTGTTGGTAAGTGGTGATTTCTATACCTAGTTTAAATTAGATCTCAATTAATCTCCTTGTGTTTGCAGCTCTAAGCAGCCTCATTTATAGAAAAGCTCTCCGGCTAAGTAGAACCGCATTGGGCGACACCACCGTGGGTCAGGTGGTCAATCTCCTGTCCAACGATGTGGGACGCTTCGATTCGGTTCTAATCAACGTACACTACCTGTGGATAGCTCCGCTGGAGCTGATTCTAGTCACCTACCTGATGTACCGAGAGGTAAGTGGGTGGTTAGGATACCGGAGAGAGAGAGAATGTTTCTAATAAAACCGGTTCTGAAACAGTTCGATTTGCCCTTTTGAGTTTTTTGAACGTGACCCTGAATCATGAATATTAAACAAACATAAGTAGAGGAATTTTTAAGGTTTGCCTTAGCATAATGCTCAACCTTTTCCCGGCAAGCTTCTTTAGAGCAAAAGCTAACAAAAAATATTATTGATTTCCCCTGGATATAGCTAAGACCATTTTTAGGTTTACTTACTCAAACATTTAGCTATCAGGGAATAGTTTGGCTTTGAATATAAATGTTGACTAATTATTATTAATTACTTTTTGTACATACACAAATGGCTGATCAATTACAAAATCAGAAAATGGAAGTTTAATTTAATTTGGAGAGGAAATAATGTTTATAAAAATATAATGGGATTTTTATTTAAATAATAGTTATGGCAAAAATAACAAAGTTCTTTATTTCAGATTGGAATATCTTCTCTGTTTGGCATAGCTATAATGCTGCTCTTTCTACCCTTTCAATCCTACCTGGGCAAGCGGACCAGCGTGCTCCGACTGAGGACTGCTTTGCGTACCGATGAACGTGTCCGGATGATGAACGAGATTATCTCAGGCATTCAGGTGATCAAGATGTATGCCTGGGAGAAGCCCTTTGGCAAAGTTGTAGAGCTAACACGCTTCAATGAGATGCTGTGCATTAAGCAAGTCAACTATATACGCGGCATTCTTATCTCCTTCGCCATGTTCCTGTCCCGTGTCTTCGTCTCCTCCAGTCTGATTGCCTTTGTCCTGCTGGGAAATATCCTCAATGCCGAGAAGGCCTTCTTTGTCACCGCTTACTACAATATCCTGCGACGATCCGTGACCATGTTCTTCCCGCAGGGCATCTCCCAGTTTGCTGAGCTCCTGGTCTCTGTCCGTCGCCTGGAGACGTTCATGCACCGACCAGAGACTCAGGTCAGGGATAAGTCAAAAAGTCCCACTCCCGCACCAAAAGGAGAGTCACTAAATGGAGACAGTCCCAAGAGCAACGGCCTGTCGGAGAATCTTATCGAGTTCAATCAGTTCCAGGCCCGCTGGGAGAGCCATTCGGTGGAGCCCACGCTGGAGGACATTAATCTGCAGCTGGGACGTCGCAAACTGGTGGCCGTAATTGGACCCGTGGGAGCTGGCAAGTCCAGCTTAATCCAAGCAGTGCTTGGCGAACTGCCGGCGGAAAGCGGAAGCTTGAGAGTCAATGGCAGTTACTCCTATGCGGCCCAGGAGCCTTGGCTCTTCACCGGCTCCGTGCGCCAGAACATTTTGTTCGGCTTGGAGTGGGACAAGCATCGCTATCGCACTGTGGTCAAAAAGTGCGCCCTGGAAAGGGACTTTGAGCTGTTGCCATATGGCGACAAGACGATTGTGGGCGAGCGTGGAGCTTCGCTTTCGGGTGGCCAAAAGGCAAGGATTAGTTTGGCGCGTGCAGTGTATCGACGAGCGGACATTTACCTGCTTGATGATCCTCTTAGCGCCGTGGATACCCACGTAGGACGCCATCTCTTCGACCAGTGCATGCGCGGCTACCTGAGAAGCGAGCTTGTGATCCTGGTCACGCACCAGCTGCAGTTTCTGGAGCAGGCTGACCTCATTGTGATAATGGATAAGGGTCGCATTAGCGCCATGGGCACGTACTCATCAATGAAGCGCAGTGGTTTGGACTTTGCGCAACTTCTCACCGCACCTAATAAGGAGGATGAGGCACTGGAAGAGACGGAGTTTGCCATTGGCGACGGTGTGGATCGCTTGGGCGTGCCCTCGCTGAGCAGAAGGGACAGCAAGATTAGTAAGCCGAGCACACGGAACAACAGCTTTACCTCATTGAGCTCCATGGCGGAATCTATGGCCCAGGAGGCGGCCTTACAGCTGCAGGAGACTCGAGTGGAGGGCAAAATAGGCCTGGGACTATACAAGGAGTATCTGACGGCAGGCAGCAGCTGGTTTATGCTCTCCTTCATGGTGTTTCTCTGCCTGGCCACGCAGATCCTATGCTCATTTGCGGATTACTTTTTGTCTTATTGGGTGGACAAAAACACCGATGGCACTGACATAAGTTCAGATCCGGAGGACATGTACTATTTTGCCGCCCTCAACGTGGCTGTGGTGGTGTTTACCATCGTTCGAACAATGCTCTTCTACAAAATGGCCATGCACAGCTCCACGCACTTGCACAACGCCATGTATCGTGGAATAACCAGAGCTGCCATGTACTTCTTCAACACGAATCCCTCGGGTCGCATTCTCAACCGCTTCTCCAAGGATCTGGGACAAGTGGACGAAGTCCTGCCCTCTGTTATGCTGGATGTGGTACAGATCTTCCTCACTCTGCTCGGCATCATCATTGTGATCTGCATCACCAATCCCTACTATCTAATCCTAACGTTAGCCTTGGCAGTTATTTTCTACTACATAAGGGAGTTCTACCTGAAGACCTCGAGGGATGTCAAGAGATTGGAGGCGGTGGCCAGGTCACCGATTTACTCTCATCTGGGAGCCACCATCAGCGGCCTGCCGACAATTCGTGCTTTGGGAGCTCAGAAGGAACTCATAGCTGAGTTTGACAATCTTCAGGATCTGCATAGCTCAGGGTACTACACCTTCCTGGCCACGAATCGAGCCTTTGGTTACTATCTGGACTGTTTTTGCACGCTGTACATTGTGATCATCATCCTCAATTACTTTATTAACCCACCGAAAAGTCCCGGCGAGGTGGGCTTGGCCATTACCCAAGCGATGGGCATGACGGGAATGGTGCAGTGGGGCATGCGCCAGTCGGCAGAGCTGGAGAACACAATGACCGCCGTGGAAAGAGTGGTGGAGTACGACGAAATTGAGCCAGAGGGTGAGTTCGAGTCCCGAGAGGGCAAGAAACCCCCACCGAATTGGCCCGAAAGGGGCGAGATCATAACAGAGGATCTGTGCCTGCGCTACTTCCCCGATCCGCAGGCCAAGTATGTACTCAAAGCGCTGAATTTCCGCATCCGACCTTGCGAAAAGGTGGGCATCGTTGGACGCACTGGAGCGGGCAAGTCGTCCCTGATCAATGCCCTCTTCCGACTCTCCTACAACGAAGGCATTATCACTATCGACGAGAGAGACACGTCTGAGATGGGACTATTTGATCTTCGCAGCAAGATATCCATTATACCCCAGGAGCCAGTCCTCTTCTCCGGCAGCATGCGTTACAATCTGGATCCCTTCGAGGAGTACAACGATGCCAAGCTGTGGGAGGCCCTCGAAGAGGTCAAGTTGAAGCCTGTGATTGCTGAACTGCCCAGTGGACTGCAGAGCAAAATTAGCGAGGGGGGCGCCAATTTCAGCGTGGGCCAGCGTCAGTTGGTGTGCCTGGCGAGAGCGATTCTTCGGGAGAATCGGGTCCTTGTGATGGATGAAGCTACGGCCAATGTAGACCCACAGACGGATGCCTTGATACAAGCCACAATCCGGAGTAAATTCCGGGACTGCACGGTGCTGACCATAGCCCATCGACTCAACACGATCATGGACTCGGATCGCGTGCTTGTGATGGATGCCGGTCATCTGGTGGAGTTTGGTTCACCCTACGAACTTTTAACGGCCACCGAGTCGAAGATCTTCCACGGCATGGTGATGGAAACGGGTCAGAACAGCTTTGACAGCCTCCTCAAGGTGGCCGAGAAGGTGAGCGTTTTGAAAATAATGAGTTCTTTTTTATACATTATTTATTTATATTTTACAGGCCCATCAGGAGGCGAAGAAACCGAAATCGGAGTAGATCCGATGGCACTGGTTTATACTTAGTATATTAAGGTCTCAACTCCTGCAAATTTGTACCTAATCCAGCCAGCTGCATTTAAGTTAATTTGCTACTTAAAGTATTATATGCCTTCGAACCTTATATACCCTACACATAGGAGTCCCTTCTTATAGATTTACTGAAGCAGCCCATCGAATGGTTAAATACATAAAAGAGTCTCAAAAATGAATTTTATTTGTATGAAAAAGTTTATAACTCAAAGGGTTAAGGTGAAGTTATGGATAAGATAAAAAAGGTCGAGAGTTTTTTATCGATCGCTCAGCGAGGGCAATCAAAGGATCAAAACGGTTGAGATAATTTATATATTAAGTTATATTAATTATAAATTCTGATTACACTGCCAAATTATTTATTAAATTCTGTAGATACATTTTGCAAAACGAGAGTCCAAAAGTTTCAAAAATTAAGAACTTACATATGTTAACTAAAAATTTGATTATATTCTAACAAGTTATCCCCGTAATCAGACCTCGGTGGAGTGCGTCTGGACCCCTTTGCGTATTGTCTTAGGGCGGATTTCAACCACAGCTCGCTTGGGGGTTGGAGATGTGATCAGGTTGAATCCCCGAAACAAAAATATGCCACAACAGTCGCAGGCCATCAACAGAACGGCCGTGAGTTGAACCAAGATCACATTGATCACGGATGGGTGTACATTTGGCCAATCTCTCAAATGGGGAACAAAAACCACATAAAACAGAACCACGGTACTGCAAGTAAGCATCACGCAGCGAAAGATGGAGCTAATCTCGTGGCGCCAAAATGTGCTGAGTGCACGTAAGCTGGCCAGGATTATAACGAGGGGGATGATCATATGGATAAATACCAAGAATCCAAGCATAGCGGGGCAGCAATTCGGCATAAATAGTCGGTCTGTGTTGGCAAAATAGGTGAAGCTATGCAACCAATGACCAGTTCCCATCATCGAGACGTAAAAGTAAATGAGAATGGACAAGGCAAATCGATAGCACAGCTCAAGGTACCGCTGGGATGTTAGCATCGATTCTTCCTCATCTGTCACCTGCAGTCTGGACACCAAATGGACCTCGATACCCTGTTGATACTCCAAGATCAACAACTGGGCAAAGAGGGAGGTGTACGAGTCGCTCAGGAGGGCATGAACGGTCAGCAAGTTAAAGCATATCAACTCCAGGCGAGATCGAAGAAAGGCACTCCTACTGTAGGGTATAGATACAAATGCATAAAAAAGGTACGACCAATTGGCCGCCATCATATAAATGGGAACCGTCTTGCCCGTTTCTCTTAAATAGATTCCCACTCCTCCCAGAATCAGCATTCCTCCGTTGACAATCCACACGCGCTTCTCGTGCTTTTCGCCGGAAATGTAGGGACGCAGGATAACCAGTAGCATGCTGGCACCCTGCAGAGCCATCCGATAATTGCTGACCATCAAGAACTCAATTTTGGGCAGAAAGCACAAGAACATGCATAGCAGGAAAACAAGAATCAACCAGCTCAGGACCTTAAAGGAAGGACGAACGAAGCCCAAACGGTTATATAAGCCAACAGCCACCCCATACGTTAGGCTGAGGGAGTAACTGCAGAGGGGCGTCACAGCTATGAGTCCAGCATGCATAACGATGCAGCCTAAGTGGGTCCGGGCATCCGGGATGTAATGACCTATCAGTGGCAACTCCGCCAGAGCCAGGCACCAAAAGACAAAGGGCACCACCAAACAGAAGATCTGCAGAATCGTTAAGCCCTGAAGAAATGCCAGCTCACCCAGCAGCAGTCCCAACGCGGCTAGCCCAATGGTGCTCCAGTTCAGGAAGCCTCTGCACGGCTCCTTGGAGGCCCGGGAGTCTTGGGAAAGCTTCAGCACCAGGTAGAACATCCAGCCGAGAAGAGCCAGAGCCGTAGCTACCGCCAGCGGAATGTGATAGTATCCCACATAGTACTTCACGGTGTTCAAAGCCAAGCGGGCTGCCATAAGGCTTGTCTCCATGGCCTTGGCTTGCCAGTGCACTGCCGTGAGGCGGTTTATCTGGTGTTGATAGTGGGAAATCCTTAGAAGGTCCAAGTCTCCTCCCTTGGGAAGCCACTTGTGGCAACAGCCCCGTTTGTGGCGTCTCACAAGGACCTTGGCTTGGAGCAGAAGTTGCAGGGCGTTCAGGTGCATTGCCTTGCGCTCTTCCTCCTGGTATACACTTAGGAAGCCCAAAGGCAACTGTCCCAGATTGTTGACCGGCGGTGGCAAACCAATCAATGCTGACATTAGCGGGGCCAGCTGGATCTGCTCCAGCCTCTGCATAGACTGATTAGCATTAATTCCGGCGCCCCAAAGAAGGAAGGGTGTCTCGGTCTCGTAAGGAGTTCCAGCGCCATGGGAACCTGCAATATGGTTAGTGATCTTACCAATAACTCCTATTTATTCTTACCCAGATTACTGAGTCCATGTGCCGATGTCATCAGGTAAGCAGTCCTATTGTCCTTGAATACATTTTCCATAGCAGCGTAGGCCTTAAGGATGCGCGTCTGTGCTTTGAACAACCTTTTGAGATATATCCTGTCCCACGGACTGGCCCCGCCTATATCGCCCATGCAAACCAAGATCAGCAACGTGCTGGCATTTCTTATTTTGCTCTGATTGCCATCATCGGACAGGTAGACTTGCAGATCTTTAAGACCAGAATTCGTTTTGGGATTGTCGCCCACGAACTTCAGTACAATCCCACCAGCGGACTCCAAGGTACGATTGAAGATCGTGTCATAGTTCTCGGTGAACGATAGTGACGGATGGAAACCGGCAAATAGGGCCACCTTACCCGCTTGTGTAAGTGTGGGCACACTGGAGTGGGCTATGCCCTGGAGACCATGGGGCACCCGGCTGTAGTTCTGCGAGAAGAACGTTTTCGCGAGAAGACCTTCGGCAAGGAAAACCACTAGGCGATCGGCTGGTGACTTAACACCCATTTGCGGCAACGTGGTCTGCGGCTCCAGGTGGATCAGCGGCGCGGATTGGAAGTAGATCTTCAGAACGCAGAAGAGCAGTAGAAGCTGCACCAGCAAGGCCTTGGTCTTCCACATCTTTAAAGGGATTGTTAGGTTACCCAAAAAGCTCAACAAAATCCGACGATATATCTGGAACACAGCATTTGCGACAAGTGAGAAAAGGCACCAGAAAAATATTCGAAAGAGTGCCCACTTCATTTCTGAGTGTTTTAGCAATGCAGATAAGACTAAATGGACATGAAAACCTAGGGAAATCGAGAAACCTCAGAAGGATCTGTCAGCTATTGCTCTCCAGCCACAGCTTTAAATCAAGCACCATTTTGAAGCAGAAACACCCATTGAAAACAATGCTGGAATCTTATCGCAGTCTCGTGCTCCTGCAGCTCCTGCCGCTGCTCGCTGTTCTATTGATTTACCTTCGATCAACATCCTTGGATGGCCTAGAACCGCAAAAGAGTTCAGAGGACACACCGCCGGCAGATCGCCTGGTGGTCTTCGTAAAGGACGACTTGTCTGCCCAGACTTTCTTCGCCAATCGCTGTCACAACATCCCGCTGCTGCGTAATATCTTCCTGCACGAAGGTCTAGTGGGAGTTAGTTGTCCAGAGGCCCCTTCCTACCGGTCACTTTCGCCCTATGTGGCTCTATTTTCCGGTGTCAATGAGGAGGCAGCCACGATAATACGCAACTGGCTGTGGCAATCAAAGGCATCTGACTCCCTGTTCAAGCGAAGCCATCACAACTTTGCCTGGTCAACTGCCGAATTGGGCTCTTACTTTCCTGCTATGAACTTGCATCGGATAATGGAAATCCAAGCGGAAGATTTAGTGGCTGGGAGTGTGATCCATTTCCTCTCCGTTGATTCCCATCTCTTGCAAAAGACCAAAGGTATTCTCTTCTTTGTGCACCTGACGGGTGTGGAACCCTCTCAGAAAAGCCTGCCACGAACTGAAGCCTATATTATGGACATGTACAGGAGCTTCGAAGAAAAGTTTCCTGACCAGCGAACGGCATACCTGCTGACCTCCAATCTTGGCAAACCCAAGCTTCTATGTAAGGGGTTCTATTAACTCTGGCGAATGCTTTTCTCGTTATTTTATCCTTTCAGGTCAATGCAACCTGGCAGTTGAGTCGCCGTTTATGTTGTGGGGCGCCGGGGTGGCTCACACCACAGCCTTGGGCGACCGCTCAATTATGGTCAATGCCACTGGGCACAAGTTACCCCTGCATGTCCTGAATCCTCTCCAGCTCGCCCCGCTTATGAGCGCTCTGCTGGGACTCCCGCCGCCAGTATACAGTAGCGGCATGCTTCCTCGTGGCATGTTGAACGTAAGTTTGGCGTACGAGGCCAAAGCCATGCTGACCAATGCCCTGCAGCTGTTGGCACTGGCTCGCCATCTAAGAGGGCTGCATCCCTTGACGACATCCTCGTTTTGGCTGGACTTTCAGCTAATGGACTCCTTTGTGAAAAACTGCAGGCGCCTCGTGAGCCAGGAACGCTTCAAGGCTCTGCGAGAGTACAGCTGTAACTACATGCCTTTGCTGACCAAGGAAATTGACTTCTACAAGGACTACTTTCGTGGAATTATGGTCTGGGCAGTGACCGTGGCTGGAATCGGTTGGCTATGGTGCACACATCACCTTTTCCACGTCCAAGGCCAGGAGGTAGTCTCAATCAAAGGGCTTGTGTGGGTCAGGGGCGTCTCCCGACTGCTGACCGGTCTGTTAGTGATCTTTATGATCTTGGAGAAGATTCCCTTTGTGGTGCAGGCAATCCTGCTGCTGCCTTCCCTCTATTGGACGATCACCCTCAAGATAATCACCCTGAAGACCAAAAGGGTATGCCTATGTGGCGGGATCCTGTCCGCAGTTCTGGCCATGACTTGCCTGGGTGGCTTCAACAGGCGCTACATCATGGCATTGGGCTACTTGGGATTTACCTGCTACTCCAACAGGGATGCCTTTCGGGTCCGAGGAATGCAGCTCTACTTGTGGCTACTCTTGGTCTTGGGGCTGTTCTTTGTATCTTTTCTCCCCGAATCACTGGGACGTTTGCAGCCTGGAGCTCAGCTCATCAGCATCTGTCTGACCCTGATGCGGCCCCTGGCCTTTGGGGTCTTCTTGAGTCCTGTGACCTGGCTGGTTAACATAGCCATTCTCTTGGCTTACGCCGAGTACATCTTGGTGGGCTGGCTTCCTTGGGCTACCTATGCGGCTTCCTGGGTCTACCTGGGCTACGTGGCCTTCGGACAGCGACGCAGTCTTCAGCCCAGCGAACTATTGTTCTTTAACCTGAGCACCCTTTACACGCTCACCTGCACCTCCTACGAATCGGTGGTTATCCAAATGCTGGCCACAGAGTTACAGCTGGGACTGAGGATGAAGCTGGAGAGAAACGAGACAATCGGATCGAGGACTGCGGCCCATTACATACTGGTGTACAGCTGGTACTCGCTGTGCGTCATTGGAAGCATCCCGGCCCTCGGCAACTTCTTTGATATCCTGCAAGAAACCAGTTTTGGGAACTTCTCTCTGTCCTATTTGCTGACTATGATGCTAAAGCTCTTGCTGCCCTGGCTGCTGATACTCTGCATCCTGGCAGGCAACTACAAGGATGTGCGGTCCCACGAGAGGAAGATCTTTGTGCGGCTTCTCCTGCTAAGCAGTGCCATGTCGATGGTGCTGTTGCACCAAGTTCGCAGCGATGGTCCTTGGCGGAATATCCTTTTCAGATTCGCCAAGTTTGCCTTGGTGCAGGTGTTTCCGCTTATCTGGCTGCTGCTGTGGCGACTGGCGAACCACAAGTTGGGCTCAAAGTGGATTTTCCAGCTGCCAGAAAGGGTGGCCTGAGGCGATTTTCGAAAACTGCAAGACTTTTGATATTTTAAAGTAAAATTTAACGAATAAAATTGAACTTAACGAAACTTAAATATCGTTTAAAAGGCGTTGCCATACTGTTTTCTGCTATGCGGTCACACTGTCACTCGGTGTTTTCTCCTTCAGCGCGCACGGTCACACCATTTGTTAAGCATAGAAAATAAACAAAAAGCTCTGCGGAAATTATGTTTTCACGATAATAACCAACACATTTGTGCTGGCGCAAGTGTGTGCTGGAAAATCCAAACCCCCGGGTATCGCGAAACCGCACCAGGACGTGGAAGTTTGCCGCGGAAACGGCTATTGCGTATTCCGCACCACGGAAGCAGCAGCAACAACAACAACAACATTGTAAAAGGTGAGGCAAAAGTTTACATGTGGATGTGGGGGCGGGCGGTGTACGGTTCACTGTTAATAACAACAATTGCCATGTATTGTGCACGTACAAACACATACGCACACACTGGCACACTCATTTTGGAGCGCGTAGGCAAAATGGCAGCCCAAAGTCACATTAAGTTAAGTTTAGTTTCCACCTAACACCTCCGCTGAGCGCCCATCGCCTACGCCCCCACCTCCGTTTCTTCACTGAGGTTTGCTTGCGCCAACACTGCGATCTTGCTTATGACTCGGCCACCCAGCAACGATAAGGTTCTAATTCCGTTCTCGATCGGGTAGGCCTGCGAAGGTCGGATATTGTCACGCCGGGTATCTTTGCCAGAGATTGCATATGTACATATGTATGTAAGTACATACATAAGTACGCCCTCCTGTTCCGTCTTTTGCAGTGTGCTTTCCCCCTTTCGCTGATTTATGCAAAATTTTCGAGGAAGGGTATGTTGACTCTTAGCAGGGGTTGGTTCTTTTAAATCCATTGAATATCTTAAGAATTTCAAAAAGATGAACTCTGTTTTGAGGGACGATTCAATTCCTTTTTTGATTTCTTTTACACAAGATTTAACGATAAGATAAGATAATTCAACTTCGGGGGTTTCCCTAACCTGTTTAAAATTTTTAATCATCTTCTTTAGTACATAAGAAAGTAACTTCGGAAAGCCGGAAAAGACAGCTTTACTAAATAAAATCAAAATACCCTTCAAATATTTGAATTCTTAAAATGGATAGTTATCCATATTTTTATATGACATTTTTTTGGACAAATCAAAGCTTAAAAGAATCATAACTAAGCCAAAAAAGTATTAAATTCAATTTGGAAGCCTGTTGATGCTGATCAAAAATATATATGGTTTATAGGGTAGGAAATGGCTCCTTCACTGTGTTACTAGCTTCTGACTTAAATTATAATACCCTGCAAGGTATTAAAAATAATAAAAACAGTACTCTACTTTGTATCTGGCGTGCACTGTATATGGCCATCATAAATAAATTTGACTAAGTCGATAGTAAATCTAATTTAATAAAGAAAAATTAGCATCTCTCACAGAATGGTGGCATTAAACCTTAAACCAGATTAATGTATTAAATAAAAACCGGATAAAAGCTTACCACAAAGTTGACATTTTCACCAATTCATCACAAAAAAAAAAAAAAATTCTGCTTACAATCAAAAAAAAAACCAATGACAATATCCTTACACAATCCAGGAAGTAATATTAATCCCCAAAGAGTATTCCAATAGTCGTTCACCTTGGCCAATTTTCTTCTAGGCCCTCTTTTGTCTTGATTTTGCCATTATGCAGCCACTTGTTCAGCGACAGACGGGCACAGTTGCCTCAATTAGTTGTTGTTTTTGCGGCAGTCGTCGGTGAGGTGAGGTGAAGTGCAGTGACTTGCTCATTAGGCAAAACTCGAGCATCCGGCGGAGCAGCAAGTGGCAGCGGCAACAGCCCGTGCTCCAGTGTCATTAGCCAAGGGAGAAGCGAGTGAATATATATAGTAGTTGCTACTTTCACTGCCCCCCATTCCGTTCTGAGGCACCTCCACAGCTGATGTGTAATCACTGGGGTAATGCCTTCGTTTAAGTGCGATTAGTGACCAATAAGCAGCTGTTTACCTGCTTGCAAGTCTCAGCCTTAAGCAGGAAGCAAGTGAACAAACTAGATTACCTTTCAGTTGCCGGACGAACAATGCCTTTTCCATACCTCAGCGGCAGTCTCAACGAACTGAGCTTACTCCACGAAGATGAGGTGCAACCGTAAACCTAATAATTCGCGGTCAACTTATAGTTATCTCTTCCAAATTGCCCAATTTAATGTTGGCCTTGCCAGCGATAAGGCTTCGAGATAGCCGAAAAAACTATGCGGGTCATCAAAATTGTGAAGAGAGACTGAGAGAGTGCACTTAATTGCGCACTTTGTGTTATTCAAACAGCAGGGAGAGGCTCTCCCAGTCTCTGTCTATATATCTATCTATCTATCTATCTGTATCTCAGTCGCAGTGAATTTGCATACACAATTAGTGGGTTCTGCTAGTGGGCGTATAGAGAGGCTGATCGTATAACAATTTGTGCTCTGCTTTTTCAGTTCACTGTCGCTTCGGCGATGGCCACGGCACCGCGTTCCCTGGACACCATCTCCCTGTGCTCCACCGTCTCCAGTTGCCCGGATCGGAATGGCTTTTACGGTGGTTTCCAGCGCACAGACAAGCCCAAGGAGCCGCTGTCCAAGGCACAGATCATAGCCAGGGAAAAGAAATGGCTGTACATGATTGAGAACTGGTCCACATACATGTCCAAGAATTACAAGAAGGTAAGGAATCCTACCTTTCCATCATTAATCGAACAATTAAAGATACATTTCTTGTACTTCAGATCCGCGATCGCTGTCGCAAGGGCATACCAAAATCGGTGCGGCCCAAGGCCTGGTTCTATTTATCCGGGGCATATCTGCTGAAAAAGAAAAACCCCAATGTCTACAGCGAACTGCTGGAGAAGCCCGGCAATCCCACGACCATCGAGGAGATCAAAAAGGACAAGCATCGTCAGTTTCCCTTCCACGAAATGTTCCTCGATGAGCAGAAAGTCGGACAGATTGAACTCTTCAATGTGCTCAAAGCCTACTCGATTTACAACCCCAAGGTGGGCTTCTGCCAGGCGCAGGCACCGATAGCAGCCTTTCTATTGATGCATCTGCCCGCAGAGGACGCCTTCTGGGTGTTTGTCAGTGTTTGTGATGTGTAAGTCATGGGTTTTTTAATAAAATATAACACATTTAACACTTTTTATTGCAGTTACCTACAGGACTACTTCATACCCGGCCTTGAGGTAATCCAGAACGATGCCGGCATCCTGGAGGGCCTTCTGAAGAAGACCTGCCCGCCCGTTTATCGTCACCTGCAGAAGCACAAAGTGGAACCCCTGCTCTACATGACCGATTGGTTCCTTTGCGCAATGACACGAACCCTGCCCTGGGAGACGCTGTTGCGCGTATGGGATTGCTTTCTGGCCGAGGGCATACGGGTGATCTTTAAGGTGGCCCTTGTCATCATCGGAGCCTCGCTAAGCCGGCACAAGGTGCGCAAGACGTGCACAGGTCTGTGCGAAACGCTGGAAGTACTACGTTCGCCGGAGGAGCACATCGTCGAAGAGGAATTCATCATCAATAACATGATGCGGCTGAACCTGCGTGTCGAGGACTTCCAGATCGAGCATACGCGTCAGAAGGCGCGGCGAGCCAAGCAGAAGGCGCAACAGGAGGCAGAGTCCGGCGGACATCGACGCAATATGCCAACCCTGTGAGAGGGTTAGCAGCTACTACTACTTTAACAAATTGTTACTAAACACACAAACACAACAAAGTGCATAGTTGCATAAGATTTTTACGTTTACAATCGAATAGGAGAAGGAGGCGAAAGATCGTGCACAAAGCGGAGGCGAGTCGAGTGACCGGAACTGGTTTAGACAGTTTACGCGGTCGGTCAATTACGGAGACATCATTCCAAGCAATCAGTTTGTCTAATTTTAAGCCAATTCTTTTGTTGAGCACATTTGGGCTGGACTTGTATCTGTATTCGTATTCGTATTATTCATTTAGTGGCAATTATTATGAGCGTGCAATTTGTTTATGCTTTTCAAAAGTATTTATTACATATTTATTATTATTATTATGATAATGTAATTTAAAATTGAAAGCCCCTGTTGAGAAGACCCAGAACATATCGTATTATGATCACCATCATCACCACCCCTAGGCAGCTGACACACATGAGCTATCGATTTCCCACAAGTCCGTCGACTTAAACTGGCCACATAATTTCACCTCGACTTTATGTCGTTGCACGATTTTATGTCGTTCTAAACTGTTCTTTGACTTTGTGGTAATAAAACGAAAAGATTAACTTAACCCTCTTTAAACTTTGTTACTGGGCTAGTTTATGTCGCTGTGACGAGATAGCATAGATCTACTACTTTTTACTACTTTATCCGTATTTCTGCTCCGAGATGAGAATGTTGATATTTACCTTCAATAGTGCGTGGTTTTGAAGCGAACTAAATATTAAAATTTATTACTAATAAAACAAAAAATACATGAAAAAAAATCAAAGAAAATTGTTTTTCTTTAAGGTATTCCTAATAATCCCAAGGAAAAGTTACCAGTTTTTATCTAATTAAATGTCTTATTTATTAACATTATTTAAACACAAGGCTTAACCAATCGTAGCTGCAGAGAGACATATTATTCGCTGACTAATTCCTGATTAGTCCAAGGAGCTGGGACATAAGTAACTGAAATCCTTAACATGTATGCATATATTATTGATTTATTATAATTTCCATAATATCAGTTTCATACAGCTTAGGCCTGGAAATAAATAGCTGAGGACTTACGACTAGTAATGTTAGAGGGTGTGGCACTATAGCTAAAGAGTCCTAGGAGTTAGGCGGCTCATTATCTGTAAATTCTACGAAATACTCTGCTTATAATCTCATGAAAACGCAGACCCTCAGAGAGGCTTCTAAGGGGTGCTGCACTGGAGCACTGGAAGTTTGGGTGTTTTTTTTGTGGAAGTGGAATCGGATGTGGAGATGGGGTTAATCCTAGGGATGTATATGGCCAGATATTTTAGCGTTAAAATATATTGACTTTCGGGTGAACAATCTATCTTTGCCACCCCTAGGTAAACCCATTTGATTTATTTAAAAAATAATAAACAAAAACCTAATGAACCGCAGCGATAAAATGTAATCTTTGTTCAACTTAAATTTCTTTTAAAGAAATAAGTGCTTTAAAAAAAATTTAATCTTTGTAATTTACTAAGTAACAAGATTCTGGGTAAAATGGTTGCTTTTTAACTTTTAATATACAATTAAAATTAATTCAAATGTGGGGGTCCTTTAAAATCAATACCAAATTAAAACCAGTAATTTTAAAAATTTTAAGTGTCTGAGATTCCCAAAATAAAACTGGCACTATTAAAGATAGTTTTATGATAGTTGTAAGATAGTTTTCAAGAAAACCCAAAAACCATAGACTGGAAAAAGTAAACAGAAATATTTAAAATTGATTGTAAAGATTACATTCTCCCCTGCGATTAGTTCAAAGACAAATTCTAGCCCAGCAGATACTGGTCCTCAAACTCTACGTCGTCTCCCTCGTCCAATAAATGCGGCGGAAGCGGCATATAGGGCCCTGAGTCCTGGCCCACCTGGTTGTCCTCTTCATCTCCAGCGAGGCCCACTGTTTCCTCCTGATGCTTCTCCTCGTGGGCTATTTGTTCGCGTAGCATTTGCATCTCGTTCTCGCCCACCGTTGTTGGATGATGCTTGCGCAGATGCTGCTGCAGCTCGCGTAGACTGTGCAACCCGGAAACCACTGAAGCATCCCTTTCACTGCTCTGCTCGCAAAGCTGGCAGCGTATGTAGGCCGGCTGTGGGAGATGCTGGAAGCGGTGGTATTGCAGCACCCACTGCCGATTCGTCTGCAGCTCCTCGTTGCAGTCCTGGCAGCGATAGAGATCCTCCGCTCCATCCAACTTCTGCATGTGCAGCAGATCCAGCGTGGTCAGGCCGTGAAGGACATTGATGTGATTTCGCCACTGCTTCCGGCTGGGGGTGTTGAAGTCATCGCCGCACTGCGGACACGCCAGGTGGTAAATGGTGCCCAGCTGCGAGTCCTGGCTGGGTTCTTCGTCGTCCAACTCGCGCTGGGGACGATTGTCACAGCGGTTGGTGTCACGATTCAAGTGCTTGAAGAACATTTGCTTGCGCACAAACGAGGCGTCGCAGGTTAGACACTTGAAGGAGCGATGCGGCAGATGCCGGAACTTGTGCGACTGCAGCTGACCTATGGCGCCCTTGGTGTGAGTCACTGTGACGCGCTTGTAGCACTCCAGGCACAGGTAGTGATGGTTGTCGATCTGCCGGAAATTCAGACCCTCGCGACTGTTGAAGTTGTGCTGCTCCACAATGTGTTTTCGCCAGAAGGCATGCGAGTCAAAGTTCTGGTTGCACTTGGGGCAGAAGTAGGTAATAAAGTCCATGTCCACGGCATTGTGGTAGGAGATGCTGTCCTCCAGGGTGTTCAGGCCGGCGGGTCGTGTGGGCAGGTCTCCAGGTTGGGGCTTAAGCGTGCGACTAACCACGGGTGGAGCTGGAGCTGGAACAACAACAGCTGAGGCGGAGGAGGAAGAGCAGCCGGGTGGAGAGACGGCCGAGGGAGCGGGAGTCGCTAGGGAGACCTTTTCTCTCTCACCATCCTTGCCACGATTATAGACACTCTTCGGCTTGGTGGCTATCAGGGGCGACTCCCTATCGTAGATGTTGTGTCGCGCCCTGAGATGCGCCGCTATGTTCGGCTTGTGGTTGTAGCAGGTGCCGCAGACCAAGCACTTGAGATACAAGCGGTAGGGCAGGTGACGGAAGTGGTGGTCCTGCAGACCCTTCAGCTTCGAGTTGCACACAATGTCCTTGCACTGGGTGCACTGATAGCGATATTTGTCCAACTGCCGCATGTTCAGATAGTTGCGCTTGTCAAAGTTGTGCTCCTCGTTGATGTGACGCCGCCACTCGTATTGCGTCTTGTACTCCTTGCCGCAGGAGGGGCACAGGAATATATAGTTCTGTTCCACGGTTGTAAGACCAGAGTCTGCTCCTCCAGAAATCGAAAGCGAATGGCGATGTCTTCTGCCCATTTGATGGGGCTTCCTGGGATGCTTCTCACTGATGTGCACCCGCACGGCCATCTGGGTGGGGAAGAGAGCGCTGCAGTGGACGCACTTGTAGCGTTGCTGAGTGGAGGAGGGTCGTAGTGGAGGCGGCACCTGACGCTGTAGCGGCGGCGGTGGCTGAATAACCGGATAATCATCCTCATCAGCCAGCATCTGCTCCCCAAAGTCATTCTCCTCCTCCAAGCTGGAGCCCTGCTCCACATCGTCCAGGTAGATAATCTCGTAGGTTTCATTGGCCACGGTCACAATTTGCTTGCGTGGCTGCTTGGGTAAAGATGCAGCTCCTCCAGACTTTCTAGCATCACACCCAATCCGGTGATACGTGGCCAGATGCTTGACGAGACCCTTGCGATCCGTGTAGGACTTGTGGCACTTGCGGCATCTGGCATAGGCCTTGAACGGCAGATGGGTGATCCTGTGCTGCTGGGCATTCTGTATGCCATAGGCGTTCGTGATGATCTTCTCGCATTCGGTGCACTTCAGCTGCCGTTCGTTGATCATCTCGAAGTTCAGCTTAGACAGGTCGTTCATGCTGTGCGCCATGACCACATGGGTGCGCCAGTGCTTCTTCTCGATGAACTCCTTGCCGCACTGCGGACAGAGATAGTCGATGTGCGGTTCGAAAATGTCATCGCTGCTAATGCGACCGCCACGTCGGGGGGCATCTTCAAAGTAGGGTGAGTCCTCGTCCAAGGCGGTGCCATTGCCATTGTTGTCTTCGCCTTCATTTCCCCCATCGATGGTGGGTAAAGCATCCTCCTCCTCCAGGCCCGGGTCCTCCGACATGAGACTCTCCAGATGATGATGCTTCAGCAGATGCCTAACCAGTTCCGCATGATCCGTGTAGCCCTTGTAGCAGAGCTTGCAGCGCAGCCACTCGGGATGCGACAGGTGACTGAATTTGTGGGAGCGCAGCGACTTGATGGTGTTGGGGATCACAATCTGGCAAGGATCAGAAACGTTAAGGGAAATCTACAACTTATAACCCCCATTTAAGACTCACTTTCTTGCATTCGAGGCACTGCATCTGCATATCCACACTCCGAAAGTTGAGGCCCCGCCTGCTGACATAGTCGTGGACAAACTCTATGTGCTGGCTCCACTGGGCATGGGTGTCGCACTCGGTCCCACAATCAGGGCACATGTAGTGTATGTAATCCTCGCACAGCTCGGTGGCTTCTTCGCCACTACCACGGTTTCGCTTCTTATGAGGCGTCTCCTCCACCAGCAGTGGCTGATGATGGTCCAGGCCGCCGGACTCCTCATCAATATCCGGTTCAAGCAGCTCGTTTCGCACCTCAATGTGATCAAGGTCCTCACCTTCTAAGAAATTCTTTTCCCTTTGCATTTGCTCTGTGCGAGACTCTCTTACACGGGTCTTGCGACCGGCAGCATTGTAACCCTCCCTCATCATGGCCACCACTTCATCGCAGTGGACCATGCGAAGGTGCACCATTAGATCTTGCCTGAAATGGAATATAATGAAATTCAGACTGAAAGCAAACAGGTTGTAAAACAGATCCCACCTGTATTTGTACTCCCGCTTGCAGATGTAGCACTTGGTGCACCGGAACGGCAGGTGCGTGAACTTGTGCTTCAGCAGGTTCTCCCGGCTGTGCATGGCAATTCGCTTGTGGCACTCCTTGCAGCGCTGATACAGCTTGTCCAGCGGCGCAAAGTTGAGGCCACGCAGGGTGTTGTACCTGTGGATTTGATTCATGTGCCGCTTCCAGTGATCCTGTTGCCGGAACTCTCCGCCGCAGGCGGGACAGATGTACACCACGCCCAGCTCATAGTTGATGGGCACACCGTTCTCATCGGTGGCGTTGATTTGCGAGGTGGTTGGCCGCACCGAATACCCAGTGGGCCGGCTTAGGGGTGGCAGTGAATGCCGCTGCAGGGCTGGACGAACTTGGGCTCCCATCGCACCAGCTGGAGCCAGAACCGAAGCCGGCGTGGGCTCGCCAATACTCACAATCGGCTCCAGCTCAAAGTCGAAGAGTGCATCGTCGTCCGGTTCCGGTCTTTTAGGTCCCTTTTCCGTGCCATCTTCGTGCTCCTCCTCCTCCCGCTCGTCGTCCTCGCCATCCAGCAAATCGTCTACGCCATCCCCAGCCTCCAGGATCGCCGTGTCGTCCATAAAGTCACCATTTCCGTTGCCGTACTGCCCGCCATCCTCCCCTCCCTCCAGCAGCTCTGCCTCGCCGCCCCCTTCTGGCTCACCGTCCTCGAACTCGGAGGAGAACATCGACGTCCACAGGTCCATGCCTTCCATTACTGGGAAGAGGCTTTGTGTGGCAAGCTCTAGCTTGCTTGTGCGTGCGTATGTGTGTTGTGTCGTCTGTGAGAAACTAGTTTTCGTATCCTACGCCAGTCTGCGGCTGCAGCCTTTTCACTTTGCCGGAGCTCTTCTGGGATTTTTCGCAGCGCAGCGTTTCCATCTTCACCGTCACCGCACCGTTAGCACTTGTCTTTTAACCACTAGGACATCTGGTTATAGCAAAAACTCCATATATTGCAAAAAATTTCAATTTTTAATCTGCAAAAACCATTTTGTTTGCGGCGTTCAATTAGTGTTGCCAGGTGAAATTTGGATTTTCCCCTTAAAAATCCCAAATAGTTTAAATTGTCCTAGAAATTTCCACTTTCGTGGCTTTTGGGCACACTAAATGTAGCAAAGGGGTCGAATTCCCAATCGGTTATGTAAAACGGGGTCGAACTCCGAATCGGTAAGTAAAATGGTGTAAGATTAGTGTGGCCAGGTAAAAGTCTTTTCCGACTAAAAAATCGCTCTGATGGTATCGCCTTATCGATAGCTTATTGGCGGTAAACATTGATGTAATATTTATAACTTGAAATTATTTTAAACCAGTTATGATTTTGACGTTATTTTACTTTATTTATAAATATATTTTTTCTTATGAAAAAGAACAGCTATGTCTGGCGGTATTCCTTAGTTCGGCATGGGAAAGAAACATTTTGGAACAGCATTTTAATTACTTTTTCAAACCCAAAAACCAATAAACAATTTACTAAAAATCGCCCCAATAATCTCCTTTATAATATATATTAAAAAACAAATCACATTTATGTACGAAAGGATTTTTATTGAACAAATATTCGCGTTTGAATTTTGTATTTTTACACCTTATTAGTACGTGCACATTAGTACGTACATGCGTACTGTTTAAATTACATATTTAATGTAATGGTAATACAATGTATATTATGTATGTATGTAGTTTATGTATGGTGGTGGTGTGAATGCGATTGATATAAATATATAGATGTAGCGTGTGGTTAATGCAATTAGCATTAAAATATCGAAAGGTGTGCAAAGTCCCATTGCGCCTTCATCTGCTTTTATATCCATACCCTTGGGCTTTATGGGATGGGAGGCAGGGGACCTGGGTTTACATAAACTAAAGAATTTAAAATGTAGGTCTTCAAAGGGGGGCTTGTCTCTGGTAGTGGTTGGGTGTAGTGCGAATGTCGCTTAAATGTGTTCGATTAACTCTCGTTTTGGGTGTGCAGCATCGTCGTCGGTGATCTCCGTCTCGTTGAGCAATGAGTTCCCTCTGGTATTCGTTGGCAAAACTTGCTGGCCTGCCGCTACTCCGATCGCATGTGCTGCTCCTTGTTGTGTGTGTACGTAGGGTAAGGGTAAGGGTTATGCGTATATGGGGTAGTACGATTTAATTTTTTTTTTGTGTATCTCTGTTTTTGTTTTCTTGGTTTTTTTCTTGTGGTTCCTCCTCCATCCCGCCATTACGCCACACATTGTGCTGGGGATCCTGGATCAATTCCCGTCGCCATTACCACAGTCCCGAAGAGTAGCCGCCTGGTGGCACGCGATTCTTGTTGATCATAGGAGTGCCGCCATGGGAAGTGTCCTGACGGTGCTGATAATCGGTACCTCCGGCCTTGTAGCCCTCGCCGGTGACGGGGTTGCCCTCTGCAGATGAAAAGGAAGATTTATTAATATAAATCTAAATTTAAAGGAATTAACTAAGGCTTAGAACACTATATCCTAAATAAAGTTTAAGCTTAAATGCGAAATATGTTTAAACTAAAAATATAAATGGGATATTGGCGCTACTTTGCGGAAATTGGGAAAGGAAAGCGTGTATACAACCATCGCCCACCTCGTATCTTTAGCTTCTTTGGCTTCAGTCCACCCACACCATCCCCGTTGAGACCCAGGCCCGTGATCGGGTTGCGAGAATCAAGTCTGCAAGCCTGCATTGGATCCTCTACATTATCGGGACAGGGGTCCAAAGGCTCCAGTAGATTTGGTGCTCCCGCCATCTTATCGAGGGAAATTGGCCTTTCGGGATCGGTCCCAGAATCTTTGCGTGTTTGATCTGCCTCGTCGCGTTGACCAGACTCCGTATAGAGGCAGTTATCAGCCGGAACGTCTCCCACTTCTTTATCCACACACAACTGATCGATAGCTAGTCCCTCAGGCTGGCTTGGGATAGCACTGGCGGCAACTTCAGGCTCGTTGTCTACAGTCAAGCGAGCAGCAGGTTCCTCGTGTTCAACTGGAGCAGATTCTCTAGGTTCTGGAGCTGGTACTGATGCTAAGCGGAAGGCGGGAGCGGGAGCGGGAGCAGGCAGATTGGGGGGATGAGGGAGAGTCCTAAACGATGGACACTACCAATACTCACTGCTCATATTGCGGTAGACTTGACCGGGAACGAGAGATACGACACAGTACGGACACAAAGGCGAAGTACGGAACACGTTTGCAAGATTTGCGAGGTTTGTTTTTAGTGCGTGTGTGTGCAGTAGTAGAAATATATTACAAATATATGTATATATATAAATTTGATGGAACGTGAATCACAATTTCGTTTCGATATATTTTTAAAAATTTTGGTTTGAGCGCAATAATCGTAATATCGATGTTGCTAGTTGTCGCTCGGAGATCGTACTGAATCTTTACCCAGTCGTCGGCTAGCTTACACTTTTGACAGTTCCCAGATTCGGTTCGATTTCAATATCCAGCGACTACTATATATTTTTTACTGTTAACCCATAGCTTCTTACCTGATCTGCTCATCTTGAGATTCTCGGTCGAGGACGACACCGAAGATGAGGCCGAGGACACGGATCCGCTCTTGCCATTGTAGTGGCCATTGGTGGTGGTGGTCAGCAGCTTTTGGGCGGCAGCTGCCTCTGTGTTCTGCCCGAAGGGAATGCTGCTCTTCATGTGGTTCTTGCCAGGGGTGATAGGGCGCGAGGGTTCACCAAACAGCCGAGAGTGCGAGTCGACGGTCTTCTGGCCGCGACGCGGTGCATCACCTGATCATCCCGATCATCATTGTTGTCGTCATCATTGTTGGATTAAAATTCCAAAGGGAAAAGCAAAAACAAATTGGGGAAACCAAAGAAAATCAAATAATCAAATTAGTGGATTTGTGTTGGAGAGTAGAATGTTTAAATTAGTTTCTTAATTGTGTTTTAATAACAGGTACAAGACTGGGACAGTGGATGGGTGAGTGTACACAGAGAACTAAATCATATATTGCTAAAAGAAAAATATTAAAAATTATAAGCTTGCCTTTTAATTTATTTTAGAAATATACAATTAAATCCAGACGGTTTTGAATTAATAGTGAATTATTTACACGGAATCTTTGATATGGATCGAGTGAAAATAGTCATCTATTTTATATCGAAAATCTATTTTGATATTTCAAAATTTTTAATAAAAATAATATCGCGGTTTACGTTTAAAAATCTACAAATATCCCAACATTGTGTTTAATTAAATCTATAATTTTCACCTAAAAAAAGTTAGGATTATATTTAGTTCAAAAAGTGATCGATATTTTATTTTTTATAGAAGTGTTGCTGGAGTCGTACTTGGGAATTTTTTTTGCAATTGCTACACGATTCACTTTGAGGGTTCACTTCTATATTAGGTACATGTTACTCTTAAAATGTTGCAAGTTAAAATCTTCACAATTTTCCTAACTATTCTTTTGTTTTTCTTCATTTGTGCGGTGGTGAATGGCAAAGGTTAGCCAAACTCGAAGAGAAAAGCCTTGAGTTCTTTTGGCTTTTATCTGTGTGAACCCAAAATGTCATCAGCAGCAGGTGGAATAAAGGAAGCAAACCGGTTGCAATTCCAACTTCTTGAATGGGAGTGGGACAGTAATACGCTTTGTGGGAAGTTTGTGAGATGAGGAGTGAGTTTACAAGGAGTGGGGATTAGATGAGGAGTAGTGTTCTGGGCCTAGTGCAAACCGAGGATTTGAAATTAGCACAAAACAACAGTCACAACTGACACAACAACGAAAGTAAAGTGAACACAATTTTGGGGTTAACACTGTGTAAGAGGACTCTGTGCAGTTTTGTTTTGACATGAATGGGGGAAAAGGGGAGGAGACATAGTTCAAGTACCAATGAAATAGAATCTGTGAGCTCCTTGTCGTACTGCAAAGATACGTAGAAAAAGAAAAGAAATATAGAGCGGGGGTAGGCGGAGGAAAAAAAAAATAAAGAAGAACGAGAACGAGAACAAGAACGGGAAGAAAACGATAGACATTTAATAAGCATTTAATAATCCAAAAGAATCCATCATCTAAGGACGTCGTCTTAAGCACAGTTTTCCAATCAAAATTAAAAGCAAAAAAAAGTTTTTTTTTTCCACACAGCTATATAAAATATTTGGTATATAATAAGTTTTGACCTTTAACTTACCGTTATTTTTCACTCCATTATCTTTCTCGGCAGCAAAAATGTTGGACACCATGCGATTCTTCACGTTCCTGGGGGTCTGCGGCATCTCCGATCCAAAGATGTCGCTCGATCCGCCGCCCGGAGGCCTCAGCACCCTGCAACAAAAAAAAAGAGGAGAACTCATTAATTACAAGCTCATTCTTCCACGCTCAGTAATTGATATGGCACAGTGCATAATTCACAAATTTCCACACGCTTGCGAGGATCGAGGAAAACTTAGGCTCAGAGAGTGCGGGGAAATGCATTTAATGTCTGTGTCTAATCATCACCACAACACTGTGGACGTGGAGCTGGCAGCACTCATCGAGTTTAAGTCGGAGCTGGCTGGGTGAGCACTCAATGGGCATTAGAAGTCACGCCAAGATGCATCTCCCCATCGTCCCATCGTTCCATCTCTTCCAGCTGCATCGCAATTAAGTGGAAACCCTGGCATAAAGAATTGCAGCCGAGACAAAAGGCTGGCCAAAAATGTTATGCTTTGTGGCATTCACTAGCCACTCAGTCAAGGCAGTCAGTCAGTCAGGGAGTCAGTCAGACAGTCTGTCGACGTCCACGCAACGTTACCCAAAACCACAGGCTACTACTACAGTGATGATCGGTACTGTAAGGTGTCAGATCTCTGCGGGTGCTTGACTTGGGTAATGATTTTTTATTAAAATTGGCCCAGGCCACGCAGCATGATTATATGAAAATATAATTGTAATAAAAATAATAATGTAGGAAACAATAAGGAAGTTTCAATTTTATGTGTATTAAACCTAAGCGTATTTCTTTTTAAAATTGAATATTTAAACTTCATAGAAAATTTTTAAGACTATTTTGTTTAAAATATATAAAAATGTAACTAAATATTCCCCTCATTTTTCTATTTTTTCTTGTCAAATTTAGATATTAAATTCATCTCAATCGTATTATTTTTTGTTTTCTCAAAACCAAACATTTGATAATTTAATTCAGGCAGACTTGCAGCTGTCTGGCAATTGTGAGCCGCACTGTCAGCCGTCGAATACGATGGGTAGCCGAGAGTAACCAAGTATCCATGTATCCAGGTATCCAAGTATCTCAGTATCTGAGTATCTGAGGTTTCTGTAAATGCATTTTACTGCCGCCAGCATGAGACGTCAATTAAACTCTGCAACAGTTAGCTGAACTGTGGATGCTACCAACTTATGCAGCTCCATCTCCGAGTCCAACTGCAAGTCCAACTCCAGCACCATCTCCATCTTCGTCTCCATCCTGGTCGTGGTGGTGGTTGTTGGTTGCATTTGCCCCTAGGCTCGGAAAGCCAAAGACCATTCACTTGTCAACATTTGCTTTTGGCCGCTTTGCTAGTTTACTACTGCAAGACGCCTTCCTCGGGGCGTCAATCAAATCAGCGGGCTTTCAGTGTGTTAAAAGATTGCGTTTTTCTTTTTTTTTTTTAAGCACCATCTGCAGTACGGCACGCACTCGGCACTCTTCTCCAGTTGCCGGAAAGTGAGAGTCGTCGCCGCGTATTTCCCGCTGCTTTTGTTACACTTTTGTGGTAATTAACGAAAATTGCATTGCAATTACTGTCGATTACCGCCGGGCGGACTTCTCCTCGGCTGCTTAAACAAAGCCAATGTGGCGCCGCAAAGAGCATAAATAAATAGTAGGAGACCCAGTTAGGCGCTCGTTTCGGGTATTAAAACTTTCTACGCGTAGAATCCGAAACCGAGTGCAGCGGAAAGGGTCTGCAAGAGGCTAAGGTGCGTCTTTGCCTTCCTGCTAGAAAGTGCAACCCAATTTGCGTACTCCGGCGGAAGAGGAAGAGAGCTCTGTTGTGGCTGCGCCTAATTAATTATACTACACCGTATACCCTATAGACCATACCTTGCCTCTTCGGGCTTTTCTTGGCCCACCGAAAAACATGACAAAGCGTCAAAGCGCAGGCCGCAAAGGCAAAAGCACCGTTAAGAGGCCCGCCGCAATTGTGTGTGAACTGCTCGAAGCGGTGGCCAGAGGGGGAAGAGGTGGGATTAAGTGCCACACTGAGCGAAAAACAAAGCCTTAAATTTGAGTTCAAAAGATAGAGGTAAAAGTGTTCTCAATATCTTCGAGATAAATTTTATAAAGAAGTTTAAAAAGTTAACTTGTAATAATACTTTTATACATATTTTAAATCTAGAATATATTTTTTATTTATAAAATGAAAATATGGTTTAGTTTAAAGGAATAAAGAACTAAATAGTTTTAGCTTCTTTATAAATTGTATTTCTAGTTTATTTGTAACTTTACTTTCTCCTGATTTCTAAAAATACTGCAAAAATCTTTTAAGAGACGTTTAACTAGTGGTTATGGTTCTCTCACTGTAAAAAGTCCTTGATAGCAATTCACCTAAAAGATAAATACAAGGTTGACTTGTCCTTGAAGCAAACTTACTATCAAGCCTGTCATAGTTAATCCAAAGAAGAAAGCACCGAGTTCTACAAAATCACATTTATTATCCATTGTAAAAAATACTAGACAGTTAGTTCGGTTCCTTGTTTACTTTACCTTTCCCATTAACTTGGTTTAAAATTTTCTTATCAAGGAAGTCCTTAACTTTACTTTAACATTAAGGGTACCTCAAAGGTTAAATCAGTAGTTTTCATTGTAAAAAATTGTAAATTATTATTAAACCCTTACATTTCAACTTAAATGGGACTTGCTTGGTTAGTTTGAAAAAGGTTTCCCTGCCCTAATTAGCTTTTTAAAGATATCAGAGAAATTTGCGATAGTGATCTGCTTGACAAAACATATAATATATCTATAATTAATAACCAATTTTGCAGTGTAGCGTCGTCACGTGGGGAAATCACTGGAATGAAATAACTCGCACTCGCAGTCGCACAGTTCGGGTTGGGTTGGTGTGTGGGGTAATTGCGATCATAACTGTCGCACACTCCATAGGAGTGCGACTGCGACTCCGACTGGAAGGAGTCGCGGCTGTGTGTGCAAAGTGTTCTTATTAAAATGTCTTCAGGCTTGTTAGCACAGGCAGCGAAGCGTAAAACTCTTCTTTTTTTTTTTGGACTCTTTCCTTTTTGACAAAGACTTGTTTCTCCCGCTTTGTTTTCATTATTTTTCTTTCTTTATTTTTATTTGTGTTTTTTTTTTCGAATTTTTTTTTTGGACCGGCACAGGGTTGTGAGGAAAAACTAACAAAGCAACGGTAAATGGGCAATTTTTGCGCAAGTGACGAACAAGTAATAATTATTTAAACAGTTAAGCCGCCATCCAAGCCAGGCCAAGCCAAGCCGAGCTGAGCCAAGTGGCCTCTCATTCATTCATGCATGTGAACCTACCTATGTTACCTACCTACCGAATGCGGCCCGATCAAATGGAAAGCGAAAGTTGCGTTTAGTTTGACTCTAACCCAGGCCATGCCACATGTGGCATGCTCACAATATCATGCATTATTGGCAATGCAGCGAAAATATGCTGGCCATCTTAATGGCCAGCTAGCCAGGCAGCCAGTTAACCGGGCCTACAACTAATTACCATCCATCTGCCAAGCTAGCCAGCTAGCTGGCCACCAGAAAAGGTCAGACCCTGGCCTCTGCCAAATTCGGAGGCTTTGCTCTTTTAATGGCCTCTGCTGGGGTTATATATGTTATATGCTTCTATCGCCCATAATAACCAACCAACCATTGTGTCCCCCGGAAAGTGTCGCAGTTTATTTTTTTTGGCATGGCTTCCGTTTGAGCTGGTTTTTTGCTGCTTACACTTACTTTCCACATACGCACGCAGTCGGTGTGACTCGGTGTGGCTTCCCCGGAATCCCAGTGGTTGCCTCTAACCCTTGGGTTAAGTTGCATTTAACCTATTTATGGTGTGCGAGTGCTTGTGCTTGGTTATTTTAGCTTCAATATCTGTTGACTGTTTTCTTGGTCTAAACATTTTACAACAAATCTCAATATTTGCATATTTGTTATACAAGCAGAGAGTCTACAATTGTGGCTGTGCATTTGCATGGCAACCTGGGAACCCAATAGCTTTGACTCAATTTGAAATATGAGCCAAATCGAATGGCCCAATCCCCTTCTGTGATCATTGGGAAACAGCAACCTTTCACACACCAGGCGCCTGCGGGGCCAGATCTGACTGCGGACAGCGACAAAACCTGACCACCACCGGCACCAGGTGGAGTTGGGAGTGCGCAGGTGGCTCCCAATTGAAGGAGTCCGGCTTGGAGTTGGAGTTGGAGTTGGAGTTCGTTCAAAAGTCCGAGAGCCTTCTCCCTGTCCTGGGTGATGACAAAAATTAATGTATATCGACAGAGCGACTAGGCTACAGGAGAGCAGCGGGAGCAGCAGCAGCAGCAGAAGAGGCTGCTTTAAGCGAAAGGTAATGTGGCATGGCATGGTGCAGCAACAAAATTTGAAAACAACCTTTTCGGGTAAAAGTTGTTCGGGTTGTGCATATAGAAAATACTTGGCTCAAAGTGATAGTTGTCGCTCTGATTTAGTTTGGCTTTAGTTTAGTTTTTTTTTTCTCCTTTCTTCTTCGACTTGACTTGGCTCTAGGGTATTTTTCCCCCATTATCTCCGTTCCTTTAACCGCTGCGATAATTGTTTTATGTTTGCACATACATCGCAAGGGGCTTTCCCAGATTTCCCTTTTACCCACAGCCGCCAATTAATTACAACACCAAGGGGGCGTGTCGCAGACCAAAGTCCAAGCCAAATCATCGTCGATATGCCTCTCTCAATTTTTAAATTATGAAATAAAATGTTACTTTCTATATGGCGCTTGACCTGATAAAAGCTGTACGTATTTTGATTTCACATTTTCTTTAATACTCTTTTGGCTGAGCAGGGGTATAATCTGGCTTATGGATCGTTGCCTTAATGTAACATTATAATTGAATGTGTTTCTTTTGTAAATGTAATAATAAAATCACGAAATAAACATTGGGAAATGGCTATGAATTAGGGGGAAGTGAATATTGGAATTATCGATACAGCCGATATATAAATATATATTTTAAAGTTGGGGTATAAACGATAAATCGATAATCTGTTTGATATATCGGATTAATTTCCGTCTCCAAAGCAGGATGCATTTTTTTTTGTTTGTAAAATCACTATTTGATGTATCGAAATTTTAAATATCTAAAAATATCGATAATATTGATCGCGATATATTATTGGACTTTTTTTTTCTCAATGTAAACCATAAACACAAGTTGAAACCAATATCTTTTTTAAGTAGAGTATTTCTTGTTCGAGCTGCCATCCAAAAACCCACGTTCAGCTTCATAAACTTCAACGCCAAAATTCATTACGACAGTTTTCTAATTAACCAACTGTCAAAATTTGTTTTTACTTTGCGAGCGCACAAGTAAAAGTGGAAATCGGAGATCTGCTTCCTCTTCTTCCGTTGAAAAGTTGTTGGGAAAACTTTGTTGTATGTATTGACAGCGTGTGGGAAAGCGACAAAGACACTAAAAACTAATGCATTTGGAGCATAACACATAAGAAGCTTATTTTGTGTTCCTTCCTAAATGCATTCCCAAGTAAAAAAAAAATTTCGTAATGAAGGTGTGAAAACCAGCATCTTTTCTTCTCCTGCTCGATCGGCCGCCTGTCTTCTGTCCCCCTGCCAGGCTTTGCTGCTTCTGGCCGAGACGTGGAAAAAAGCCAAAAGAAAAAGGTGAGGGGGAAAATCCAGAGACAAGAGAAGACAAGGCTGAAATGGTTGTCCGCTGCCAAGCCAAAGTTAATTTGTTTCTTTTTCTTTACCTCTTTTTTTTTTTTGGCTAATGCCAGAGTTGTGGGAAAAGGGGAGGCTGGGGCGGATGCCTCATGTCGTTTTATAATGAAGTTGCCGCCTTTGGAGGCAGCAGAGCTCCCCCCGTGCAACTTGATTAATTGCAATTGATTTTTATGACTTTGTTTAAACCTGGCAAGCTGGCAGCTTAATTCGGTCTTGGGAGGGTGACGGTGGGTTAAGTATGAGTTGGGTTGGGTTGCTCTCGACTTTCCCGGGAAAGGGTCAATGCTATTTTCACTACGTCTGCGGAATGCCGAGGATTCCCTCCCTCCCATCCTCTTGCTTTCAAATGGGGGGCTTTTCGTTGTTTGCTCGCCGAGAGCAATCATGCAATAAAAATGCACAATTTACTGCCAGTCAGTCGGAGGCCTCAACTTTATGGTTTAGTCCATAAAGCATCGGTTGTTATGCTGCACTGCACCTGTACATCATGGAGATGGAGCGGGAGCTGGAGCTAAAGCTGGAACTGGAGCTGGAGATGCAGCTAGAGCTGGAGTTGGGATAGTAGGTTCCAGTTGATTCGGCTCATTTCGAATGTCCGGGTAATTGTTTATCGGACGAGTTCACTTGATGTGTTGCCATCGTGGCTCTTGCTGTGCATTTATTATCGAGTTTTGGGTTTGTTCGGACTCATTATGTTTGCCTTCCTGCAGTGCTGCTCCAGTGCATCGGCGCACTGCGTTCGCTGATGCTTCCTTTTGTTTCATTTAAAACGTGTCCCGTCCGATTCGTGCAACCGCAAAACTGCCAGCGAATCAGAAAAATAAATAAACAAAAAACTGACTGAAAAAAAAAAAGCTAATGAAAATCCCAACTGAAGCACGAAAATTGTGTGCGGTTTTCTTCTATTGTTGCAGCCACTTTTGTTATGATTGTCTCGCTCCCTCCGCTGCCCAGTTTTGATTTACCTAAAAACGTTGATTAGTCGAATCCATTATAATTGCCGCCGCTTCAAACAAAGCCAAATCAAGCCAAACACAATGAAACAGAGAGCTATGTATGTTGAAGAATCTACTTTCCCTCGGGTGATCAAAGGAAGGGGAGGAGCTGCTGCCTGCAGTTTTGAGGAGTGCAGAGCGCGGCAATGGTGGCGGTGGAGATCACTCAAGCGCGGTATGTTTACCGTTGCTTTCCACTCAAAAGCTTTTCGAATCCAATCAGCTGTGGCCGGCCACTATCAATATCTCTATCAATCGGTGTAGTCAGGCATTCCAGAAAGAGATATGATCTACATTGTAAGCGAGATCTGATGATGATTAATGTAAGCGAAAGAAAGACTTTCAAGTTGGTTTTAGGATACGAAACCAAAGAGGTTTCATTGGGGA
>JAEIIL010021720.1:0-12933 GCA_018905715.1 Drosophila lini
TTCCAGATGTTATAACAAAAAAACCCCCTATTTGTTTACTATTTCAATGAAGCTAACTAGCCATCTTAAGCTTAAATCATATTACAGGTGAGAAACTACATATGGTCTCATATCTTGTGTCACCTTGGCTACTATCCAATTCCAATCAACCCATATTTTAAATTGCTACGTATGTATCAGTATAATGCATGCTTTGAAACTAGCATGAATGCAAATCGAGCGTGTTTTAGCGAAACCTTGTAAGATTCTTGTTTAAATAAGTAGTATTTTAATTTATTGAAAGGTGCGTATCTGTGTCTTTTTAACAAATGCACAAAAAAGCAAAAAACAAAATAAAAAAAAAGTTATAGGACCCAACGAAAGTTTTGATTCTGGATTTCTTAATTTTTTAATAGCTTGATATATAAGATGTATCCTTAAGCAAATAAATCTGTAAATAATATCCTCTTAATTAGGACACCTTTGTCATAGCATCTCGTAATTTGTAGTAAATCAAATGAACACATTTCGAATAAATGCATACCAGTTTAACCTTATTTTTAATAAATTTTTTCATTAAATTAATTAATTTAAATTTTTACACAATATGTAAAGTGAAGTATATCACAGATAGTTTTACTTTTTCAGAGATTTATTCAGCATACTTTCAGGCGCTGGACTTACAGTAAAGGGCGATAAAATTGAGATGGTCTTAATAATAAAGAGTAGTTGTTATGGAGCAAAGAAGACGGGATCTTGGAATTATTCTTAGTAATAATAATCCCTTGAATAACAACTAAATGTTTAATTATTTTATTTATGTATCTTTTGGGGACTTACACAACTGATGATGAGTTTTTGCTGATTCATAATGTTTATAAAACAACTGTATTTCTGCCAAAATTGTTTCAAAAGCTTGTCGATTTTTAATATGAAATAATATATTACTAGATAGATTTAAGTAGCTAGACATTCCAACAACCTGTGCTAAGTAATTAATAGGCCTGCCTCAAAAAAACAATTATATTTTAACATTTATCTGTTCCTGGAAATTATTAAGAGCCCCCATAACACACGACTCACGAGACGCTTCCACCTCAAGTGTACAATTTAAATGCAAAACGCACAATGGTCAATAATCGGAATCGTTCCCGACAGCGCATAAAGTACTCTGAACAGTTTTCAAAGACAATTGCATTTCATTCCGAGGGCTTGTCTGCATGTCATCAATATTTCGATTGGCAGAGAAAATAAATATGTCTGATTTATTAGGGTTAACACACTGGCTGCCTGGGACGGGTTCAATGGATGGACGATGGTCTGAATGGCTGGGTAATGAGTGCCCATCAACGCACTCGGCACTTGGTTCTAATCGCACGTCTTGACCTTTTGTCAGCAAGTGGGCTGAAACAGAAACAGCGGGCTTAAACGGAGGAAAGCAAAGTACTAAGGCTAATCCCAGCTTGGAAAATCGCTAATGATGCCAAGCGGCTCGGATGATTCATGGCAGCCTCATTACCCGACTGCAATCGCGGCTGTGGGAGGTTGGGTTCCGTGTCAGAGACCCTTTAAACTTAACCTTCAGGGCTCCCGGCACAGGCACAACCACAACTACACTGTTAAAACAAATTGACTAAGCATGAAAAATATTATTAACATTTTCTTATTTAAGCTTGCTTGCTTGTCTTTCTTTCTCGAAAGATATTTAAAGACTATCCATGCAAAGATGATTTCCCCTTGATTTTCTCAATTTTTCACAAAGTCTTGACTATTTTTTCCTGTGCCGCGATGATAACGCCGACGACCTGTCTACTGCGACCGATTTCTGGGGTGTGTCAGAAAGGCCTTTTGTTCGTCTTTCTTTCCACGGCTCTTTCGCTGCATTTTCGTCGGGCTTTCGAGCCGACTTCTTGTTGGTTAAAATGGCTTGGACCAAGGCAGTTCGAGCTCATTCCCCAGACGAGTCGCGTGAAAGTTGGACGCAAGTAAGCGCAGCCGAAGAAAGCAACCGAAGACTGAAGACAGTCGATTCTTTATTCAAGAACAAACAGTGAACTGGTTGGGCCCTGGCTCTTTGACCCACTTCCAATCCAAAACGAAAGAATTTCCGCTTCAAAGTGAAACCCGCACTGATTTCAGATTTCGGATTTCGTATTGCGGCGTTCAAAATTCTTTCCCAACTGTTTTCGCTTTCGCTCGTAAAGACCAACCAGCTGCTACGTCATCTAACCGAAATTAGCATATATCCATATACAAATATCACAGACAGAAGAGAGCGCCCGAAACGTGCTAATCAATTACGAAACTAGCCAAAAGTGAAACACAGCAAACGCTCATCAATAATTTCTGCAACTTGTACTTTCATTCAGACGACCAGCCATAAAATGTGCCGGAATATTGGATTAATTTTGCTCGTCACCATGCTGGGCACTGCCCTAGCCCAGGAGCAGCGTAAGTAGCGATCAAACTATATAACAAGTGATACCTATTTGGCCGGGGCTTTCTAAGTTACATCAAACGCCGCACTGACTTTCCAGCCGGTCCTTAGACACGTCCACCGACCCGCGAATTTGGCATTGATTAATTACCACCCCCAAGACGTGCCCCGGCAACAACGAAAGTTGGCCAATACCGCAGCTGGGCAAGTGGTTCCCAGAATAGCAATGGATGGCCGCGATTTCCGAGGGTAATAGTTCAGGTTCTGCGGTTCTTCACCCGGTTGCCCAAATTCAAATTGCAGATTACCCAGAGATCAGAATCACTTAACAAAAAATTCCATTACTGCGCAATGAGTTTAGTGTAAAAGTTGGCTTTTGATTTAAGCCAAAGTGTCTTGAAGTACTTGGGCATTAAAAATCAGAATAGAGAACGTGCTAAGATAAATCTCTGAAGTTCTTTCGTGATATTCTTGAAAGAAATTAAATAAAAGTACCCTTTTTTATACGTTTTCGGGTGATCAAAGGGGATATAATTCAGTCGTAATTCAGAACACTATGGCATAACATGCAGCACAGCTAAAAACCTACCCCAAAAATGCACTACGTTCTATAAGGTTACGTAAAAATATATATCACCCCTGTAACGGATTTCCAGGGATTAATCTCTCATATGGATAATATGCCAGTGGATTTAGGAAGGCAATAACCAGTCTCCGATCTTCTAGAAGATGCAGGCAAATACTCTAGTCCTGATTAGCTTAGGATATATTTACCTAAAATTAATGTAAATGAATTGTATTCCAATTTCTGATTACATCTAAGAGAACAAAGACTAATAGCAGCTATTCCAGACTTTAACCCCAGAGAAACTAGCATGCCCCATGTTTTTAATGGTTACCACATATCCCCCTGTCCACTGTAACATAACCACGTTAATTGCCCCGGCAATAAACCTGTCACCAGTAGCATTTTGACTCCAAGTGCAGCCCGGACTTGTTCACAGCGATTATCCGCTGTGAGACCGGCAAAGTAGTAATTGTGAACTTGAACCCACGTCCCCTGACGCACTCGCCTGGGAAGCGCAATTACCGCGAGGAAAGTGAATCTTCAGTTTCATTGTAAGCCCGTCCCGGCAGCGTAACAATGCATACGTGAATAGGCAAAATCTGGCAATTAGAGAGCGTGGCATGTTAAATTACTAGCCATTGTCTCACCGCTCGAATGCATTTTTTTTTTCCAGCCTACTACCTGCAGCAATGTCCCCGGGACGAGGCCCACATCAACGACTGTCTGCGGGAGAGTGGCAACAAGCTGGTCCATTACCTACAGAAGGGAGTGCCGGAGTTGGACATCTATGAGGTGAGTGACACTTTGGGGGAGCCTTCAGATCCTTGATCCCTTTTCTTATTGTTTCAAAATACAAAACTTTTTTGTTATTACCAAGTTATATACGTTTAACCTAAACGTTAAATCTATAACGAAAGAACTCTAATTAAATGTCCCCAAATTATTATAATTCTAAATCCACAATTCTAAATCTTCACAATTTGTAATCATTAAAAATCACGATCCTAAAAAATAAAATTCAACTTAATAATATTCCTCAGCTTTGTATACTTCTTTCTAAATTTCTCTGAAACTCGTTCCTTGAGAGATTATATCTGAACCAAAAAAAAATCGCAGTCTTTGGTAATAAAAGATAACTAAATAAAATTCCTCATCTATACCATATATATATGTATATACTATATCCTATCCTTATCTAAATTTCTTTTAAATTCGTTCCTTGACAGATCGAACCCGTAATGATCGATGAAATTGGAATTGTTCTGGGCAGTGGTCCTGATGGCTACCGCGCCCTTTTTCGGAATATTCAAGCTTACGGTGTGAGCAACATTACTGTCACCAATGTCAGGTAAGTTATTACTACGACTACTTTCTTCCTTTCTTAGAGAATGATTAGGTTGAGCGGAGTGAATGAAAACACTTTGACTAAACAACTGCAGTTTGAGAATCCAGGGGCTCTAGTATCTTGCAGTTTATTTACTCCCTTCCGTTTCCCATTAAACCAAACATTAAATCTATTTTTAATGGCGTTTATAATTATTCTGTGATTAATTAAAAAACACGTGCTAAATTCGTTTGCATTTAAGATTGCTTTAAAATTATTTCCTAAGTCGGTCATTACTTTTGCCATTTAATGGGGCTTGAATACTCTTAATAGCAGGGTGTTTGACGGCAAATAAGTACAAGTTATTATTGAATATATTATTTTAAATGAAGAGGTATTTAATACAATTTTCCAACCATTAAAACAGGTGAAATTATAATTTAAAATTCAAAGCAAAAGTGCCTGGAAAAAATGTAGTACCAATTTTAATTTTCCAAATATTTTTTAATGATTAATGTTTTAGGGAAGTTTGAGTATACTTATTTATTAGAAAAGATTATAAAATATAATATAATTAAATATGAGGCTATAAATATTTTGTCATAATTTTATATAAATATTTTTAGGAAAATAAAGCTTAAAAATATCCGAAATGAAGTGATAATACCCTGCAAGGGTACCAAAAATCAAAAACACAATCTGTAAATACAACACATTAGCTTTTAAAGCCATAGTTCTTTTCTCCTATAATATTTTTATAGAATAATTTATACAGTCTCCGCATTATTGTAATTAAATGTACCGATAATTTGCTTAAACGCCCAGTCCATCGGTCAGTGAGTCAATCAGTCAGTTGGCCACTCAATCGACGTTTCCCAGCACGCGATAACCACTTCGATCGTCCGGCGTTGTGTCAACATTGTGGGCGCTCATTCGAATGAGCTCAGTTTCCGATCATTCGACGCGGGTCTGGCCATAGCCTCGTATATATCTCATAGCTCATAGTCTTGATTTATGGCTAAAACGTTTGGCACACGCTGGGAAATCGATTGAGCAATTGCCGATTTGCATTTCAATGGTTCTTCAACTCTAACATGAGCGCTTTATGTTTGCCCAGTTTGATTTGTATTCGCGCGGGCTTTTTTTATTGAAGTCTACGAGTATTTTTAGCGCGTAATTGCCCCAACAAGGTGTTTGCCCATTCTGGTTGGGCTTAAGTATTGTGGGTGAGCGCAGGAAAATCTAAGCCATGGTTTATCTGGAAATAGTCAGGTAGACAGTGACCAATGCTTCGGTAGAAATTTGTTGGAAATTGTGTTCTAAGTTTTAACCACTTACTAGTAATTTGTATTTAATTTAGTTTTATGGGGAGTTTTAATCAGCGGGGAAGTCCGGCCACAATTAACTGGAGAATATTAATCTTTACAAGTAAATCATTAAAGGGAGTAACGCCTTATTTTTCTTGGAAACAATGCTAGGGTTTCTAACAAATTGTTACTGCCCAACTCTCCTTGTTGGCCTCCGATTTTAAGCAGCTCTGGGATTATGCAACAGCCAAAGCCAAGAACACTTTAAGCTTAGCTCACCGGTATTTGGAACAACAGCTTCTCCAACAATAGCCACTCCAACAAATTCAACTCCGAGCAACCGGCGACCGTCAATTTGGCTATAGACACTTGGCACTCAATTGGAAAAAATAAAAGACTCCGACCCAAGTGGCAGAAACACACAAAGCACAGAAAAAGACGGCGGGCCCACAGATCGTTGACCAAGAAACGAGCCAGAAAAGTGTGCCAACGTTAGATTCCCTAAGTGGAGAGCAGTCTTTGGGCAGGTTTCAATATCGGTTTTGGCATTATCGGTGGCAATATACCCTGGTATATACATTTAACAAAAGTATTCCTATATCCGAAATACATTTTGAACAATGAAAACTATAATTTTAAAACAAAAGAAGGCTGAAAGAAACTAAATAGATATCCTAACATTCCCCATAAATAATTAATAATAAGTCGAGTATTTTCTTCTTAAAAGAGATCTAAGAACCTCGATACTGATACTGGAAGCTACTCTTTGTGGTTTCTTATTTTAATTTGGTCTCGCCAAGTGTCCACTGGCTTCAACCGTATTCAGACTGTTCTCTTGCATCAGCGAATCTTTGGCTCAAGAGAGTTTCAAGGTTGAAAAGATACAATAAAAACGATAAACAGCGGCTCATCTTCGCATGAATCGAATGAAATGACAGTTTCAGGCAAAACCCATTACTATGAAGATTGTCACTGTCATTGCCATTAGAGGCGCCCATTAATATCCATATCTCGCCTATCTGTTTGCCAGGTCCGACTTGGACTCGCTGCAGTTCCAGCTGACGTGCGAGATACCGCGGATTCGCGTCAAGGCTCAGTACCGATCCACAGGTGTGCTGATCTTGGTGAAGGCCTCCGGCGCCGGCGACTACTGGGGGGAGTACGGTGGGTATCCGGATTATCCGATATTCTGGGACTATAAATACCATACTCATGACTTTCGGTCTCGCAGAGGGCGTGAAAGCCAAGATCTACTTCAAGGCGGTGGCGAATGAGGCGGCCGATGGACGCACCTACCTGACCACCGACTCGGTCAAGATGGACTTTAACGTCAAGGAAATCCAGATGGGAGTGGATAATATAGCAAATGGCAATTCGGTCATACGTAAGTTCAAAGAACAGCAATAAATATATTTCAAAACTAAATATATTTTTTACCCTCCACAGAGGCCGCTCTAAATCTATTCATCAACTCCAACTCCCAAGAGCTGCTCAAGGAAATGAAGCCAGCGCTGCGTACCAAACTCACCCTTGTCATCCGCAACTTCATGGATCGCATTTTCGCCAAGATCCCGTTGGACGAGTGGATCAACCTAAATTAAATATATAAATATAGTTCCCTTAGCCCTAGGCCCTAATTTATTGCACAGAGTTCAAACTGAATAAACCAAGTAAAGACGATCGTAGAAGTTACTCAACAAGTTACTATATCATCAGATTACCATTAGGCAACCTGGTTCGGGGTTATCATTACATGCACGTTAGCTCTTCCGATTGTTCAGGTTAGGCCTGCTAATTCAAGGCCTTTTGCCAACTATATTATGAATGAAAAATGTGGGAAAAAGGTTCTTGAATAACCAGAGGAGTACAGGCGATATCTATTTGGCTCTCTTTTGTAATACGAAAATTGCAGAATATATAACCTAAAGATGTGTAGAATTAATCCTTGCACTAAAGTAAGTTCACTGAATTGCAGTAAAAATATCTAATGCACTCACAACCATAACCTCTATGACTCATAGAAGTCAGTATAGTAAGTAGCCTCACCACATCCGATTGAATAATAAACTACGAATGAGCCACATCTTGCCACATCTCAACTTAGCTAATTCTTATAGGGAAATCGGCTTTGCCTGGTTCTCGAGTTGCGTGCGCCTCAACAATTTTCCGCCATCCCCAATCAGCCGCCGCATCGAACCATGTCATAGGAAACTGGCGATCCCCACGGATTCCGAGCCGGGGAAAGCTTTTCGACAGGGGATCGACCTTATGTAATCCACGCGCGCGCCGCAACTTCCAAAGTTAGCAGATTGTCAATACACACATCTCCTCCCCTGGAGGCAAAGATGTTCGCGTGGCGTAATTGCGACAGGCACGACAGCTAGTAAAACGATCTTCCTGGCCCCAGCCCAGCCCCTTAACTATATAGCGTTGGCTAAAGACACTGGACTATTAAACAGACCCCTGAAATACTAAAAACAATAAAACCTACGACTATATACAATTTATTTTAATTTTTTTTTTAGTTCGGAATATAATAAATATAATTATTTAACGAATATATGTTAGTTTGAGAAATGAAATCTATAGAAAATAAAAATATATGGGTTTATCAAAAGAGCTTAAGATCAAAACAAATATAATTTATATAAAATACAAATATTTTTCTGTTTAGTTTCTGCTTTTTAAATAGGCTTTATAGTGTCATTTATAAATTAGATAAGCTACAAAAAACGCAGGAATTAATCCCCTAATTTTGGAAATGAATCCCCTAACATTGCTAGTATACAAACGATCCAAAAGGGATATAAGTTTTTGCTTTCCCAAGTTAAACTCCCTTCGTGTTTTGCCTCGACTTATTAGTTACACATTATTTTTTCTGAGTGCACATTTTCGGTGGACTTTTTTTCGGGTGGCAGGGCCAGTGTTATGAGTGTCAGCTTCCGATTTATAATGGATTCTGCATTTTTCCCGGCAAACTGGCAATTTTCCCTCTTCACTATCTGTGTGGGTTTGTCACCATGGTGAATTTGTGTGGCTAAAATCGCCCCAGCCTTTATTATTGTTATTATTAAACAGTATCTTTGCGTCTCCCGCTCTCTTTCTCACTTTCTGAGCTTACCCAGCGAATTCTGGCGGGGATTGGCGGGGCGTGCGAGTTCTACGTCGTGTGTGTCTGGCTCCGCAGCCAAGCTCTCATGTAAATCGCAGCGTAAGTTTTGCTATAAAACACGCCGGTCTCAACAACTTAGCATTCAGTACGATCCGTTGACGGTTACTAAAACAACACCCGGCCTAAACAGCTCGAGAACGTTGCGCAGCCTTCGCCAGTTTCTAAAAAGAAAATAAGCCAGTGCAAAAGCAAATAAAAGCGAATCGAATTTAAAGCGCAGCTCAGTTGTGTGTGTAAGTTTCTACGGTGAATCCTTGAGAAGCTGAAAAATAAATTCGAATGTGAAGCAAAAGGTTGAACGGATCAACCTGTCGCTTGTCAATCCTTCGAAAATAAAATTTTAAATGCAACGAAACTATAGTGAAAGTTCCTAATAAGTTTAGAACGTGAGAAAATGTCCTTAATTAATGGGCTCTTAAATACTTAGATTTTGTTAACAATTTTTTATTTTATTTTAAGATTACTTGAGGATTTTTAAGGAAATGATAAAAGTAAATTACAAAACACACAATTAAACACCGAACAAAAATTCAAACTCCATACCTAAAAATGATGAAAAAAAACCTTTTGAAAATGTAAAAAATTTCCATTACCTGTAAAATATGTGTTTAACCTCTGCTGGTCATTTGTGAAAAATGTACACTATACAATCAATTACAGACCTGGTAACAAAAGAGGCAACAAATGACAGTAATTGGGCAGTCTGCGAGCTCCTCCCATCTATTAGACAACGTCGCAGCGACATTATTCCTATAATTAAGACCCTGAGATGTTGATCGAAATGGGAGGTTGATCATTTAGCATATGGGCTGCCACGTGACACCGAAATATAATATATAACAAATTGCAGTGGTATCAAGACAATTTACTAATTAACCTTTCGCCTTTGCAGAAATTACTGGAATCGAACAAAGCAAAATGCAGTCCACACTTATTGTAGCATCCCTGATGATTTGCTTCCTGGGTCTCAGCTCTGCCCAGCTGCGTAAGTTACAAATTTCAAACCCTTGGCTTCAGTTTACTTACCAGTTTTATCTTCCCCCCAGCTGACTACATTCAGATTTGCCATCGCAATGAGCCGGAGCTTTCCAAGTGCCTGAAGAGCAGTGTCCACAACCTGCGTCCCTATTTGGCCAACGGTATCAAGGAACTGAATGTCCCGCCACTAGAGCCCCTCTATATCGGAGAATTGAACATTCTGGATGGATCTGGTGGCCTTACGGTGAAGGCCAAGAAACTGAACATCCTGGGGGCCTCAAACTTCGAGATCACCAAGCTGCGCGCATCCACCCAAAATCGTCGCTTCGACTTTGAGCTGATTCTGCCCCATCTCCACGGGGCTGGACTCTACGAGATCAATGGCAATATCCTGGCACTGCCCATCAAGGGCCAAGGACCCTTCACCGGAAACTTTACCAACTTTGTGGCCTATGTGCGAGTGCAGTACGATATTAAGAGCATCAATGATCTGGATTACTTGCACGTCAAGGAGTTCCTCCTGAAGGTTCGTACAGGCAAAGGAAACCTGAAGCTGGAGAACCTCTTCAATGGGGACAAGGTTCTGGGGGATGTGATTAATGACACGATCAACCAGAACTTCGAGACCTTCACCAACGACCTGATCGCCCCGATTGCTAGCGCTCTGCAGGCCCAATTCCTGGTCATCACGACAAAAATTCTGGAGAACTTTACCTACAATGAGCTTTTCCCAGTCTAATGGGAAACGCAAATAAGCTAGAATTAAGCATGTGATAAACCCGAATTGTTTTAATTAGTCATAAAGTATTCAATAAACCTAAAATTTGAACTCATAAAGGTGACATTTCAATTAAAAAAAAAAAAAAACTAACACGCGACCAAAGTCTGAAAATATAAAAACACCTGAAGCACGCTGAAGTTTGTATACCCTTGCAGTTTGCAATTGGATCATTAGGAATCGATACATTCTGATTAAAATAATAGAAAAAATAACAGGAAATATAATAAGAAGGTTTTGATAAAGTTAAAAAAAAACAATTTTTAATCTTATAAAATAACTTAAGTTAAGATTTGAAATATTTAATATATAATATGAAATATCTAATATAATAAACATAATAAATATAAATGCTGAAAAAAAACAAAGTGGCTAGATCGACTCGGCTGTTTATGTTGATCAAGAATATATATATGTATATACTTTATAGGGTCGGTCACTGCGTTGCCAACTTCTGACTAAAATTATAATATCCTTTGCAAGGGTATAGAAACTAAGAGCTAGGAAAGCTATCAGACTCAGACCTCAGACCCATCTTCAGTTACTTTCGCACCATTATTATCAGTGTTGGGGAAAAAGAGAATGGCAAAAGTGGGATCATAGCAACTAGGTATTAAGATTAAGCTTATAAGCCCCTTCATACTCTTAATGCACGTGATCAACATTGACAAACATATGTACATACATATGTAGATAAGAGCTTCTAAATCAATACCCACAAATTTGAATTTTAGTTGGATTTTGTCTTTGCTCTGAGAACTGTGATCTTGTCTTGCCGTAGTTGTTATCCAGTTTTAAGTTATTAAGTTATAAGTGTTTAGAACCTTACATATTTGATTTCATTATAATTGCGTGTAGTACCGTTTTATGTAATAATCAAAGAGAATACTATACAGTAGATGCCAAATAAATTTAAGAAGGTATAAATAAATGGTTTTTTTTTACATTCCAATCTCATCATCATATAATTTAATTTTCAACTTTTGCATAATAAAAGGTTTTAAGGACTGTGGAATACCTGGAACTTTAATGTTTGTGCATTCAATTAAAAGGTAAATGCGTTTTTTGTAGCAGCCAACATTTTCTACGCGCACATTTTCCCATTGATAATAATAAAATAAAGAGAACGGAAGCTAATTCGCACGTCGAAGTTTGTATACCTTTGCAGTTTGTAATTGTGGCATTAGGAATCGATCTATTTTATGAAAATAAAAATAAAAACCAACAGAAGATATATAAAAAAAATAAAATTTCCATTTTGATCAATTTATTAAAGATTAAATTAAATTAAATTAATTAAAATGATTAAATTATTTGTTATCTATTCTTCTTTGTTACAGCCAATATGTCCAGTCCTAATCGTACAACGTCAAGGGAATTACGATCTTTACGTTCGTCGGAGATGTATGGTCCGCCGTCGCTGGACGATGGCTCAGGTATGTAAGCTTCATCCTCGTCAGCTACTTTCTCACTCGTTTTTAATGAAAATCTATTATGGTATCCTTGACACAGTTTATATTAATGGCCTGCGGCGTTCAGCGCGTCTGAATAGAAAACGGGGGATGTTGCAGATGCCCGTTGAACCGCCGACGAAGAAGCCAAAAGCCATCGAAGAAGAGGAGCCGATTGCACCAAACCCTTTTCCCTGCAAAGGTCAATCATTTGTCTGCAGCACTCCTAAAAAGGGGATAGAGCGATTCCCAGACTTTTTTTCTTCGGACGAAGACAGCGACGCAGGTAAGTTATACATTTTGACACCCACTCCAAGTGTATTACAAGTTAATGTTAACTAAAAATTACACTATAATTATTATATTCTTTTTCTTTTTAACTTAACAAAGGCTGTGCAATCATTGCACATAATTTTCAGTATATTAAAGTTGCAAATTTTCTTGGGTTGAGAAAAAATAATTGTGTTTTGTTATACGACTCCTAGATTTTGGGAAATTGTTTTCTTTTATTTGTGTATTTGTTTTATCCTTAGAGCAATTGTTGAAAGGTGTGAATTTAAGCGAAGCAGATGTAAATGGTGTTACGTCTTCTACGGAAGAGAGTAGTTCATATTTAGTTTCATCAAGGTTGGGATATGAAGGCCACATTTTCTCTGGTAAGAACTAAACCGCTCTGGCTTTTGTTTTTATTTATAGTTAACTTAATTTTACAGAAAATCGTTGATCAGATTGAAAAGTTTTTCTAGCAGTGCGCAGCCGCGGGCGAGATCCTTAGCTATATGTTATAAGATTGAATTATTATAATTTATAATTATAATTTTTTTTATAATCTTGTTAAGTGTTTGAGTTGTTATAATTTATAATTATAATCTTTGTTATGAGTATACAAAACAGTTAAAAAGTAGTTTTCTACCCTTTTAAGCTTCCTTTTCCTTTCTT
>JAEIIL010021721.1:0-15566 GCA_018905715.1 Drosophila lini
CAAAAACCAGCGAAATGATATAAAAATAAAATTCTCATTGTGAGACCATACTGTCAATGATACGGGCATGACACTAGCGCATTAATTAGAGACTTCATTAAAGATTTGACAGCGCTATAGCGTTTCACACAAGCGCGAGCAAGACGACTACATGGCACTCAAATGCATTAGAACAATGCATTAGCTACTTTATTGCCTCGAAAATCGATAGATCTACATAAAATATACTAGATACTTGATTTGGACTAAAAACCATATTCGGTTTTAATGAAGAAAATTATAATTGAAAAGTGTATTAGCCAGTTCATTATGGCCCTATGACATTATAATGAGTTTTCATTTTATGTAGATCATCTATCAATTTTTGCGGCAATTAGGTAGCTAATGCATTATTCTAATGGATTTGAGTGCCATATAGTCGTCTTGCTCGCACTTGTGTAAAACGCTATAGCGCTGTCAAATTATTAATTAAGTCTCTAACTAATGCGCTAATGTCATAATAGTATAATAGAGTTAACTTTGTATAAAATATCGATATATCGATATTTTATATGCCGCATATCGATATATCGATATTTACATCTTTCTGTCTTTTCGCCAAAAATTTGTTGGCGTGTTGTCAGATTCTTGAGGATTTTGATTGCCTTTTCGTTTCGTGTACACCAGCAGAAGATAAAACAGCGACAATGTACGGCGGAGACGAATACCCACCCAATTCGGTGAGTGCCAGGATTTCGGGGAGCGTGTAGACCCGAGCTGATGCCGCGCCGACAACATAACCCAACTTTTCTGCCCCTACCAAATGTTTAATATTAAAACTCATTGAAATTGTCGGATTGCAGGACTACTACGATGACTTTGCGCACACCGGGGACCCGCAGCTGGACATGGAGTACGAGCGTAACTACTACGCCAGCCGGATGCCGGACAACGTCAAGTACTTCCTCATCAACTTCTGCCAGGCGATCAAGGAGGGCAATCTGTACGACATCCAGAACATGTATGAGAACACGTTCCCGCAGATCAGCGACCACCACTTTGACAAGACCGCCTGGCCGGAGGAGCAGGAGGTGGCCGCGATTGTGGACAACGACAAGGTCTTCCTGATCCTGTACAAGGAGCTGTACTACCGCCACATCCACGCCCGCATCCAGGGTGGCCCTAAGTTGGAGCAGCGCATCAACTCGTTCTTTAACTACTGCGACTTCTTCAACCTTATCATCTCGGCCCAGAACCCCGTGATGCTGGAGCTGCCGGACATCTGGCTGTGGGAGCTCGTCGATGAGTTTGTTTACCAGTTCCAGAACTTTGCGCAGTATCGGTGAGTAGTTTGTGTTTATTCACTGTGATCTTAGCTGAACGTGGACTTTTTTGCAGTGCCCGTCTTACGGACAAAACGGAGGACGAGATCCAGCAGCTGTGCGTGAACCACAGCAACGTTTGGAGCATTCTCTGCATCCTCAATGTGCTGCACTCCCTGGTGGACATCTCGAACATCAAGAAGCAGCTGGAGGCCATCTCCCAGGGCGTGGATCCCCAGACCGTGGCCGGGGACTTCGGCAAGCTCTCCTTCTACAAGATGCTGGGTTACTTCTCCCTCGTGGGCCTGCTGCGCGTGCACTCGCTGCTGGGAGACTACTACCAGGCCATCAAGGTGCTGGAGCCCATTGAGATCCACAAGAAGTCCGCCTACTCGCACATCCCCGCCTGCCAGATCTCCACGTCCTACTACGTGGGCTTCGCCTACATGATGATGCGCCGCTATGCCGACGCCATCCGCACCTTCTCGGACATCCTGCTGTACATCCAGCGCACCAAGCAGCTGTACAGCACGCGCTCGTACCAAAACGACCAGATCAACAAGCAGGCTGAGCAGATGTATCACTTGTTGGCCATCTGCCTGGTGCTGCATCCCCAGTGCATCGACGAGTCCATCCAGCAGGTGCTGCGCGAGAAGAACTACCACGACGCCATGTTCAAGATGCAGTGCGGCGATCTGGATGTGTTCAAATCGTTCTTTGGCTTCGCCTGTCCTCGATTTGTGAGCCCCTGCCCCCCGGCCGCTGATGCGCCGATGGAGGACTACGTAAAGGACCCCATGGAGCACCAATTGCTGGTGTTCATGGACGAGGTGCGCCAGCAGAAGGACTTGCCAACGACGCGTTCGTATCTGAAGCTGTACACCACCCTGCCACTGGCCAAGCTGGCTTCCTTCATCGATCCCAATGCCAGCGAAGATGACGTGTCGAAGCTGCTGATCCGCCTGCTCTGCTTCAAGCACAAGATGCGCAACCTGGTGTGGAGCAAGGGACCCAGTGGCCTGGAGGGCACCTTCAAGTCGGGTTCTGAGGTGCGTTGATATGGAAACTGTTGATGAAATGTAGCTAATTTTTGTTTCCTTCTTCTAGCTGGACTTTTACATTGACGACGACATGATCCACATAGCCGACACCAAGGTATCGCATCGTTATGGCGACTTCTTTGTGCGTAAAATCCTGAAGTTCAACGAACTGAACCGCAAGCTGAAGAACATCAACATTTAAGCCATTTAAGTCGACTACTTGTGACCCGTAATGATATATTTAATATTCCAAACTGGACCGATTTGTGTTGATATCAATAATAAAATTGCTTGCGATTATCCGCAAGTTTGGTCCCCAAAAATTTTATTCACATTTTTTTAGGAACCAAAATGGGTAATTTCCTGAGAAGTAAAGTAAAAAAAAAAATAACAAATAATTCATAAACAAAATAATAATTGATAAGCCTAATAAAAAAACGAGCAAGAAAGCTAAATTGTCTATAATTTGGTTTTTCTATAATTCTATAATAATTTCTTTAATAAATCAAAATTTAAAAATGACAGTCAAAAAAGTTTTAATTTCAATAAAGAAAGCGGTCTTTTGTTAGTTTTCATTTGTTTAAAAAAACAGCATACTTAATTTAAAATTTTGAGAAATCCAAATTTTTTAAGTTTTTGATAATTTTAACGATGTAACCCCTTACCAAATTTTGAAAAAAGTTTAAAATTATTTTTTCTTGCCAACATGGCTAGAAATACTAGCTTTTTGATTCTGACCAAGAATATATATACTTTATAGGGTCGGAAATGACTCCTTAAGAGACTTAATTTATAATACCCTTATAAAATTTTGATATTTTGAAAAACATGTTAAACAAAATTTTTCTTTCGCACATGACCAAAAAGAATCGCCTATTGATCCTGATGAAGAATATATACGGTTTATGGGGTCGGGAATTACTTTTTTACATCTTTGCAAGCTTCAGAATAAAATTACAATAACCTGCAAGGGTCTCAAATTTATGTTGTTTTGGCTTAAATATGTTTTCTTAACTTTGGTTTGTCAAAAAATAACCATTTAAAATTTTATAAGTAAATATGAATAATTACCAATTTATTGTAAATCAATCAACACATCTACACCCCAAGTTAAAAAATATACCCAAATTCGTGTTTTAACATTTGACTTTATTTTTAACAATACCGTTATTATATAAAAATTGTTTTCTTTAATTACTATAAGGAAATTCAAAATTCTACACATACGATTTTCGAGTTCGCCACAACTCCACTTCCATACGTGAGAGAGGTGCATTCAGCAACGCAACCAAGATTCGTTCGTTCCGGTTATGGGGAATGTGCGTTTATTGCATAATACATAAAATAACATCTCGTTTCGAATTTCTCTCCTGCTCGATGCCGGACAGATCGAACACGAGCAAATGTCTTTGGTAAATCAATCGAACTAAGCGCTCACTCAGTGGGAGCTGAACAATTGTGATTCGGGGGCGAGTTGGTGTGGAGTTGGGGCTACAAGCAGTTCTCACACTTACACACACATTTTAAAATTCAACTTAGGAGTACAGTACACTTTATACACGAAACTGCCTTCAGCTCTAGTTTCCGTTGCCGTTTTGTGTGCTCTTTTTGTCGCTAACCGTTGGTTTACTTAGGACTAACATTAAAATCAAACAATTTACAATTACGGACTTGTTTGTGGGTAGCGGCGGCCAGTCGCTAGTCGACGGACACCGTGCGCTGATTGACGTCGATCAAGTAGATGTCTTTGTGGTTCTGCAGCACAAAGTCCACGAACGCATTGATGGGGGCAATCTCCTCCAGGGAGGTGCTGGTGCTGCGCGACCACAGGAAATTGGGGCCAAAAACGATGGCCAGGTTGGAGGAGGTCATCTTGTTGAGGTCCTCGCAGTCCATCACGCGCACCAGGAACTCGACAATGTACTTGAACAGCTCATAGTTCTCCTCAGGCAGTTTTTCGCGTATCAGTTGGGTCACATTCCGCGAACGCTCCTCCTTGGGCCAGTCTAGAAACCGGGTCACATCCTCGTACAGCTCAAACGTAAGTAGAGGTTCGGCGAGGTCACGCAGGAAACTCTTCAGAAGGCCAGCGATTACGTGGACATTCACGCTCTTCAGATCCACATCCTCGCCGCGGTTAACGCGCTCCTTGAGCGCCATAATCTCAGAGTGGTTGCCCGATCTCCGGAATATGCCCTCGGTATCTATCACGCCCGTAATCGACAGCGAGTCCACGCACTTGCGCACGATCGGCGGAATGGAGTTCAGGCAGGGACTGTTCATCACGATGAACTTCAGGGGCACCCCAAATTGATGCGTCGTCGCCATTTTGTGCTGCTGCTGCCTGGATGCATTTATGCTGGTGCTGCTGCTGGGTGGCGGCGTCGATGGCTTCCGGCTGGGGTTCAGTTTGTCGTCCAGGTCGCAGATGTTGTCCGGCAACTTCAGCTTGTTCAGGCCGAGCGCCTGGCGCAGCTCGTCCAGGCTGGAGATGTAGACTAGCTTCTTGCGGAACTTATCGCTGATGAAAGGGCTGAAGAAGTTCCAGATGACCCGTATGAACCACGTCGGATGCACCACATACAGAGTCTTTAGGTTTTTGCGGAAGTTGCGGTCGAGCTCCTTGTACGAGTTCCACAGGAACTGCGCCGAGGGTTTGTTGTCCTCCTTGAGGCCTTGATGGAAATACACGAGTATGTAATCGTTTTCAACAAACGGTTCAATTTCTTTTATGATTTCCCTAAAAAAAGAGACAAAGGAATCGGTTAAATAATAATAAAGGTTATATACATATATATTTTTTCCTTACCTTACAAAGGCCTCTAGCTGTGATTTTTCGGGAAAGCGTGACGCATAAATTGCGAAAATATGACGACCCTGTTTGTCGGTGCCCAGAAAATCGCATTTATTTTTGGGCGTCTGAAAAGTCTCGGACTGATCCCTGAGTTGGTCCTCGAAATCGTCTTCCAAAGGATTCACATCCTCCTCGGGCTCTAGTTCTGGATCTACACGAAGCAAGAGAGGTAAGGCATCGACTAAGAAAAGGTAATTCCCTTACTCACCATCGGCCAGTACAAAGTCACCGACCATAACATCTTCTGGGGATGAATCAGAGAATTTATTAGTGGGTCTATAATAATGTCAGGGAAGTCACAGAAATCTTGCTGTATATTTACAACACATTTTTCCTACATCTACTTCAATGAATTTTTTTATAAAAATAAATCACTAGAAACTCAATAAGCTCCTTGACTTTTTTGCTTTCTGATTTCTGTTCTGTGACTCTCCCGGTTGAGAGGGATATTCTACTTACTTTCCAGTGGCGAGGGAGCCAGCAGCTCCGTATCGTCGAACTCTAGCTTCGGCTCGAAGTCGTGCAGGTCGGAGAGACTCGGCTGGGGCTCGTCCGAGTTGTCGATGATCGGATTGATGGCGGGACCTTGGGGTGCGAGAGGTAAGGCATTTGTGAATCTCGTAAGTTTTCCTGGGGCGGACTGGTATTCCAAAAACGTAATCTTACAAGTAATGCTTTCACTTAAGTATTTTGACGGCCTGAGGCAACAAGTTTAGTTCGGATTGAGTTTGAGTAAGTGAATAGACATGAATCAGAGAAATTTAATTTGATGAGTACATTGGCATCTGATTTGATAGATAATCAACAATCTTACTGTTTCGCTATTATTATTGGCAGACAATTACTGAACAGAACAGAACAGAGACAATCGGGGATTGGGGGACTCTAAGCTAGGTCTAGGGATAACGATCACACAAACGCAACCTCGTAACAAACATATTGGCAACAACACAGCTAGCGAAAAGTAGTAACATAGGATCCACAACAAACCAAGCAAACATGTCGGATAGTAATATATTTATGCAAGATATATGTATGTACAGAGAGAGACTGTGAGCTGCCCATATAGGCTGGGTTTTACAGTTTGAAATGGGGTTAGTAGCACAACTTGATACCAAAAACAAAGAGGTTGGATTACGGGGCGGTTATGGGGGGTTAGGCAATAGGCAAGGCGGGGGCGGGGCACAAAAATTAGTTTTAATCGCTGGCTATTACTGTTAGTTCTCCAACGGGGGGAACAACTCTCCCCCTCAAAAAAAAAGCTACAATACAGTAATGAAAACAAAACAAAGCGGCGCGGCCAAATGACTCCCAAAACTTAAGACAGATTGGTGGGGGAAACCCGTCTAAAGGTGAACTTGCCTAAGGTGGATTTTCTCTTACTACAAAATTTGATCAGTTGGAATTTTACAAAGAAACTAAAATTTGATGATTTTTTTGGTAAATATTAAAGTTCTATTCAGTTCAAGAAAAATGAATTTATATTAAGGTTAACTTTGTCCTTTAAAATTTGTTTAACTTTAAAATTATATAAAATATATTTTATTACCTACAATTCAATTAAAAAGTTTACCTTTCGCCGACATTTTAGTTGTATGAAATTAAGCAAAGTTCACCTGTGAGACTTCGATTCTGTCATTGTTTTGGGAATTCTTTCGCGGCAACCAACAAGGCAAATCGCTTGCAATGGCACTCAAAATGCTAAGCAGTTACGAAACCAAAGATCAAAACTAGGTATTCGAATCGAGAAGCATGACTTTTGGCCAAGCGGCCGGCGGACTTACCTGGTAATCTCGGTGTGAAACGCGAATGGGAATCCATTGCGGGTGTGTTGGGTGTTGTGGGGCGGTGGTTGGGTGGGTAAGTGTTCGGTCCGTATCCGTTCGATGTGATTGGAATTCTCGCTGTGACGCAGGACGTGGCTCAGTCGATTATATTGGCATGTGGAATATATACTGCCGCTGAAATGCGAGAATAAATTAGCCATAAGCAGTGGTGCCAGTGCTCCATCGATGACGTCACAGCCAACAAGCTAGTTTTCTTGACTGATTATTCGCTGCTTCGTGGGTTGGTGTTGGAATGGCGCTGGTACTGGTACTGGTACTGAATACTGGGCTGATTCACAGCCTTGCATTCGAACGGAATGGATTTAACCAAAGTTTAACTTGGCCCTGGAAGGCGCCCACCTTGCGGGGTACACATACAGTGGGGGCGCTACAAATGGGCATGGCAGCGGTGGCGAGACAAATGGGTTGTATTCGTGACAGATAACAACACAGAATGAAACAAGCTGACTAACTTGCAGAGTGCTTATCGCAGCTCCACCACAAAGTTGTACAAGAGCACATAAAATAGCTGTAAGTGATTGCCATTTTATGGTAAAATTCCATTCACATTGTACTTTTACTCTAAGATAAAAGTAATGCTTTCAAAGAAACTACATCTGAATAATGATAAAAAAAAAAAAAACGTTAAAAATTCCACTTTGATTATCTTTGTAGTTTTCTGTGACTCTTTCTTTGATATTTCCGATTTTATTTTTACGTTTCTTTAATTCTTTAAGCATCCTTTCTGCCACCACTGTTACAAGTGGCCACTGCTCCTTTTTCCAATCACTGTAAAAGGGAGTTGTCCTGCTCCTTTGTCCCGCCACTGTAGGTACATACACACACAGGGGTAAAATTGCACAAGCTCCTTGCAGGAAAATGGGAAATTGCTAACAATAACACGCACACAGTTCAACGGCAATTATTTGCAAACAAACTGCGCATTTGTGTTTTGCCATCACCTTAATGATATTTACTTTTTTTTATACGCTGTATGAGCTTTTATCAGCAAATTGGGCGGGTGTGGACCTTAAACAATCAGCCAGCTCACTTGATTTACACTTATTTGATAGCACCTGCTTTTGCTTCACATATTTCTGGAGTTTGTACTCTTTTTATGAGTCAGAAAGCGCCAAGAAAGTACCTTTTGTTAGTAAAAAAAGTTTTCTTTAATTTTACTTCCAGACGTTGTTTTTGTGGATGAATAGTGATGGTCAACGTCTGACGATTTATCCATATTATCGATATTGAATATACCGATTTGACTATTTCCGACTATTTTCCAGCACTACCGCCAAGCTTTGAAATTTTGTAAATTATTTAATTATTTTTTAAAATGTTTACAATAAAAATAAATAGTAATAACAACATAATATCAAATGTTGATCTATAAGTGCACAGTGTTTTAAAACTCAAAAAACCTTGAAAACAATTTTATTTTTAAAACATTTAAGATAAAGTAAGCTTGTAAAACTTACACGCATACTTTCGAATGTGTAAAAAATTAGTTTTAGTTTAAAAAATTGTTTATGGAACTCATTTGTATTGTGTGGGTGCTGCTCGTGTTTTTACCGCATCCGCTATCGATACATCGATTAATCGCTGCCCAGCAACTCACATCTTTACCGCGACCAGCTGCAAATCGTGAATTAAAAATCAAAATAGATTAAAATGGTCGGTTGGAGCCGTTTGCTGACGCCGGCGGCCAAGTTCGCGAACTTCCGGGCTGTCCTGCAGACTCCCGCCTGCCGCAATGGTGAGTCCCCCGCGCTGCCGCGGCGGTAAACACATTCCACATTACGCAACCAACTACTCTGGATTTCTAGCCCTGCAACAACAGCTGCGCAGGATGGGCGGCGATCATGGACACCACCACATGACCATCAAGCCGTCGCGCTTCCAGTGGGACAAGTTCAAGGATCTGATGCACTTTTACGTAATGCTCGGCCTGATCCCGGTCACTGGACTGGTTCTCTACGCAAACATCTTCGTGGGTCCGGCGCAGCTGGCCGAGATCCCAGAGGGCTATGAGCCCAAGCACTGGGAGTACGAGAAGGTATGACAAGCCGCCTTATCTACGGGCTTGTTAAATAAACAAATATTTTCGTTCTCCTTTGCAGCACCCTATCTCCCGCTTCATTTCCCGCTACTTGTTGAACTCGGAGCAGCAAAACTACGAGAAATCCCTGCACTACCTGTTCGAGGAGAACGAGAAGGCGCAGATCCGGTAGGTCTCTAAAAGCTCTGAAATCCACTCGCTTCTATAATCAAGATTATATTTTTAGCCTTCTGGAAGACCAGGTGCGTCGCAAGATGTCCGAGCGCAACGATTACCAGGCCTACTACTACCGGCCCTCGGTGGCCAAGTACCACAGGGTATCCAAAGAGGCTGCCGACGAGCTGGAGGCTCTGCGTGGAGACTAAACCCCTTGTAATATTCATTTAAATACAATTGTTAGGCCCCCGTTTTGTGGGAAATAAAGTGTGAAATCGAGTTCGCAACATCAGCTTATTCACATTAATTAAAATACACAATAAATACTTAAGATTTAGCCAAACCCAGTGCGTATCGATTTAGCCCCACGCCTGATTCTTGCAGTAGTATAGCACCAGCTTGCCGTTGGTCCCGTGACACTCGTATAGGTTCTTTATTATCTGATCTGGGGCGGGAGCGAATGTCTGGTTAACGTAGAGGAACTAGAGCATAAATATTTATTTAGATATAGGGGATCTGGGTGGATGTTTGAAGGATACTTGCAATTTGCTCGTTGGCATCCAGTTTCAGGAATTTGTGGATAAATTTCTGGATCCAGCTGACGGTTTTATTGGGATCCACTGTCCACGTGCGCTTCTTGATGATGGGGACATTTCCCGTTGCATTTAGGAGCACGCAAACTAAGAACAAATCATAGAAAAAATGATAACACCTTTGTGATAGAAAAAAAAGGTGGGGATGTGTTACTCTTGGAGGAATCCTTGTCGGCGGGCGTGGAGGAGGAAGAGGTGCTCAAGGCCCCTTGTGGTTCGGGTGTCTCTGCCATCTCTTGGAATGTTGCTAAATTGCTTAAGATTTATTTATTAATTTACGAAACTGGCAAAAATTGTAAATATAAAACCTTAGGTATGTCAAATTATTGATAAAAACATCGATAGTTGTCACGACTTTGAAATATATATATTTTTAACTCATGAAAGGTATTATAATTTTAGTCCTTTCCGACCCATTAAAGCACCTATATTCTTGATCAGCATCAACAGCCGAGTAGATCTAGCCATGTCCGTCTGTCCATTCTTATGCAAACTAGTTTCTTATTTTTGGAGCTATCCGAATGAAGTTCTGCAGAAAGTGTACGTTATTTATAATATTCTCATTCGTATATATATAATTCGGGACGGCCCGGATCGGACCATTATATACATGAAACAATCGGAAAATATTTAGAAAAAAAAACTTTACCAGTTACAGCTTTAAAATTATCAAAAATTTGACAAGAAATATTTTTTTTTTACTTTAAAATAAATGTAGTATACAATTGTATTAACCTGGGAAATACTTGAATATGAAAGTTTTCCATATTGAATTTAATGCCTTTCTTGATTTTGTTATGCACATTTTTTAAACTTTGATTTGTCCATGGATGGATTTAAGGAATTCAAATATTTACAGTCTTCTGAAAGGGTATTATAATTTTAGTTTGTCTAGAAATCATTTCCAACCCTATAAGTTTATATATTCTTCTATATTTTCAGTAACTCAATTGTCAAGGGAATACCCTGAATATATTCCGCCTTGTGCTATTAAAACAGCCAGATCTAGCTGGGAAATAGCTACATGAGCAACGCAGGTCAACAGCTGTCACCGTAAACACGTGTGGAATTGGTTTATTTAAGAAATCCGGGAAAATAAACAAATTATGAATAATAATCTATTCGAAGGCTCGGATGATGAAGGAGACGATCTGCAGTTGACCACCAACCAGGACTATGCCAAGACATACAATAACCTGCGCAAGAAGGAGCTCCTCCAGAAATGTAAAGCTACTGAATTGCTATCATTGCAAAATTTCTCATTAACTAATTTAAATTTCTTTAGATAAGGATCGAGGCTTGGACGTTTCGGAATCCGAATTCGACAGCGACAGCGAGTCATCCGAGGAGGATGAGGTGGACCCCAAGTTTGACCAGGACTTCTTCAAGACGCTTTCCTCCCTGAAGAGCAAAGACCCGCGGATCTACGACAAGGAAACACGCTTCTTCAACGAATCCTCCAGCGATGAGGGCGACAAGGAGGGGGAGGCTTCTCCCAAGAAGAAGAAGAAATCAAAGCCAGTCACCCTAAAGGATTATGAGAGGAAAGTAATTCTTGAGCACAATGGCAAGTTTGAGAGTTCGGATGAGGAGCAGCAGGAGAAGGAGGAGGAGGAATATCAGCGGGCACAATCTCCAACCGCTGTCGAGGAGGAGCGTCGTCTAAAGGATGAGTTCCGGAGTGTGATGAACCAGGAAGATGATGGCGAGGACGAGGAATTCGGCGGCATATTCAAGAAACGCAGCAAGACCAAGGAGCAAACGGAGGCCGAGGAGGCGGACTTTGCCAAGTGGCTGGCGGGCCAACAGGAAAACATTCAAGAAACTGACAAGAAGCAGCTGGAGCCACTGAAGCAATACTGGAACAGCAGCAAGCTGACGCAGGGCGAGAGCTTCCTCAGGGACTACATCCTCAATAAGGGCTATTCCAAAACAGATGAGTCCGCCATTCCTACCTATGACGAGATTGTCGGCGAAACCGCTCCTTTGTCGGAGGACGAACAGGAGCTGGAGAAGCAGGCGGAGTTCGAGCACAAGTACAACTTCCGCTTTGAGGAACCTGATGCGGAATTCATCAAGCGATATCCCCGCACCGTGGAGCAGTCCATCCGACGAACGGACGACAAGCGAAAGGAGAAACGTAAGGAGTTGAAGGAGCGCAAGGAGCAGGAGAAGCAGCAAAAGATGAAGGAACTCGACTTGATCAAGGAGATGAAGCGAAAGGAGATCGAGGAAAAGATACGTAAACTGAAAGCGGTCACCGGCAATGATGAGCTCGGTTTTCGCGACGACGAACTGGAGGAGGACTTCGATCCGGCAGCCCACGATCGACGCATGCAGGAGCTCTTCAACGATGAGTACTACAACGTGGACGAGGGCGAGGAGAAGCCGGAATGCCCCTCGGATATCGATGAGTTGGTCCTAGAGGACTGGGATAACTACGATCCCAGGCAGCACAAAGACGCAGGCGATGAGGATTACGAAGGGCACTGCGAGGACGATGACTTTAACATGGACTGTGACTACGATCCATCCACGGCCAAGGAGCAACTGCAGCAAGAGCTCATCGAGAGCACGCGCGGTCGCAAGGGCCGCAAGGGCAGGCGGAATCGCTTCATGGAGATGATCCAGGCCAAAAAGCCGGCATTCAATCCGGAAGATGAGAAAACCTACGGCGAGTACATAGACGAATACTATCAGTTGGACTGCGAGGACATCATTGGAGATCAGCCATGTCGCTTTAAATATGTGGAGACCACTCCCAACGATTTTGGTCTGACAATAGAGGAGATCTTGCTGGCCAAGAACAAGGAGCTTAACCAGTGGGCCAGTCTCAAGAAGGCTGTCCAAACGCGGCCAGAGCATGTGGAAAAGAAGGAGCAGCGTCTGTACAAGATGAAGGCCAAGAATGAGGACCTTAAAAGAAAGATTTTCAAGAGCCTTTACGGGGAGGGGTAAGTTCTTAATATTTTTTTTTATAAGAATTTTGACTGATCTTTACCTAATTTTAGTTCCGACGATGAAGATCAAGCAACGGGGGAGCCTCAAAGTGCTCAACCAGGTGCCGAAACGTCTGCTCCTGCTGAATCGTCTCAAAATCCCACGGAAGGTTTATCCAAATCGAAGAGAAAGCGCTTGAAACGTAAAGCTGCTGCTGCAGCAGCCGCCACTTCCACACAAAATCCCAAAGAGGAACCCAAGGAGTTGCAGCAGCCAAAAGAGGCCAATGAAGGCCAAGCAAAGGACGCCTCTCCAGCTCCAAAAAAGAGCAAACAAGATCAAGGTGCACAAGGAAATGTTTCAGATCAGCAAACACAAAATAAATCAGAAAAGAACAAGATAAACAAAGGCAAAAAGGCACCTCAACCAACAGAAAATAAAACCGAAAATCACACGCATAATTCTGAAAAGAAAACTGAAAAAGCACAGCAAAAATCAAACGGAAAAAATCCTTTTAATAAGCCACAAAATAGACCAAACTCAAAGAAAGCACAACTGCCTAAACTTGTAGAAAATGGAACGGAAAGTCAAAAGCAAAATCATTCGGAAAAGAAAACTGAAACCCCACCGCTAAAATCTGAAAAAAATCCTTTTAATAAGCCGCAAAATAAACTAAACTCAAAGCCAGGACAAACTCCATTTAATAACAAAAAAGGAAACGGTAAACAAGGGCCCAATCCCTTCAAGAAATCGGACCACAAGCCCAGTGGAGCCTTTCCAGCAAAGAAAACCCACAACTTCAAGGCGAAAAATAAAATGAACAACAACTCGAGTGGCATAACCGACGACCGACTAAAGGCCTACGGCATAAATCCCAGAAAGTTCCACAAGCGGGAGAAGTACGGAAAGAAGGAAAACTGAAAGGGAAAGAAACCTAATTCTTAATTTTAATAGTAGTTTTTATATATATTTTTGGTTATACCCTATGTACATATGATAACATTAAAAACCAGCACAGATACGAGCGAACTTGAACTTGAAATTCAAAAGGCTATTGCCACGTCATCATCGGTGGCCTCTTCGTCCTCCTCCTCCTCGGTGCTCCTCATGCGATCTAGTTGAAGACGCCGCTCCTGGATGCGAGTGCACTTGGGGCAAATCATATTCTTGCGCGTGAGGCAGACCCGGTGGTAGATGGAGTTGCACTGATCGCACTTGATACAGCCATCATCAAAGGGGAAGATCACTTCGTTGTTGCCGCAAATCTCGCAAATATAAGCCTGGGCCAGGCACATGTGGCACGATCGGATGTGGTCATCAAAAACCTTGAACACAGCCTGCAGGAACTCTGTGAGGGCTCCCGTGTCCACCTGCACCAAGTCACTCAGCGAGTAAAACTCATTTGACTGCGCCAGGTGTCGTCTGCCGCCGAGCTGCTGATCCACCAGTTTCTGATCACTGGCCAGCTTGCAGGCGGCCAGATAGTGACGCATGTGGACAAGATTTTGGCGTAGTTTCTTCACCGCACACAGCTTCTCAACGAACACAAAGAGCTTGGGATTGTCCTCCTCCAGCCGGATGAGCGGCTTGTTCAGGAACAGCCGGATCTCCTGGAGCGAAGTGCGGGAGACCCGCCTAGGCGAGAAGTCCCAGTTGTGGATTATGCGGGCTGGTATAAAGTTGCTGTCGTTCCAATGGCAGCGGGGACAAAAGTACAGCCCACTGTAGTCGCACAGACGTGGTTCTATCCAGGAGTTTTCTTTAAAAAAATGATCAATTAATTATTTTGAGCACATTCCTCCCCGGGATTAGCACTCACTTAGGTTTAGCAGCGTTCCGCACTCGGCGCACTTGTATCCCTGGGCGGCCAGGCCAATCTCCGGGCAGATCTCCGCTACGGGATACTGGCGCTCCGAGACCAGGACATGGGCGCACACTCGCTTTACACTATCGATGCACTTTTGGTGCACCAGGTAGCCGCAGTCGCTGCACACGTAAGACGCCTGCACCACGCTCCAGATGATGGCGGTGCAGTGATCGCAGTAGTTTCTCTTAGCGGCCGCTTGCAGGCGACTCCGCTTGCCGTGGTGCGGGTGATGCGGCACAAAGTGGTGTCCCACCACCGCCCGGATGGCGTTCATTAGGACAATATCCGAGGAGAGCGACTGTTGCTCTTGGGCCTCCTCCAGCTGTTGCAGGGAGTAGCGCAGGTCCACTAGGTGCCGGACCAACCAGCGCCGCTCCTCGCTGAGTTCTTCGCTCAGCAGGACGAGATCCCGACAGTGGGCAATGGCCGCCTGAAGATCCTGGATATTGGCGTCGCTGGTGAAGATCAGGCGCCACTGCTCGCGAACCAGCGAAGCGGGAATGGGCAGCCCCCGGTACTGGCCCTGCGGAGCACCTTCCTCAGAGCCCCCGGCATCGGATCCAGAGCCCGATCCACCAGAGAATGCGCTGCCAACTGTTGCTCCAGACAGGGCGGAGCTGTGCGAGAGCAGAGTGTTGGCGCTCTCATTGAGGATGTGCGCCACAGCCCCGGGAATGCTGGTGATGCTGTCGCGCCAGCTCATATTCTTTTTGGTCAAACAGGGGCGGGGGAGGGGAATTTTCGATGAAAACAGAAAACAAAGACTTTTATTTATATTTTTTGATTGCAGTGTGACTGTTAGAGTTTAAATTGAAAATGTTTTCAATTTGGCCGAAAAGGATAAGATTTTCGATGCAACGGTAGCTGGTCAAGCCTAGTACTCTGACGAGAAAAAACCGCTGTATAAATTTATACAGCGGCCAAACTCCA
>JAEIIL010021723.1:0-15503 GCA_018905715.1 Drosophila lini
TACCTTAAGAGCTCTTTGTAGAAGTTCCTTATCCTTAAAACCTTTAAAATAAATCCTAAAAACTTATCCAAACCTAATAAAATTCCAAATTGAATCCGTCATCGAGTCAAGAGCGTTAACAGAACAGAATAGAATCAGCATATTAAGTTACACATATGCTTGCCTTTTCGTGGATTTGTATACAAACGAATTTCTTGCAAAATAAGGATCTCGGAGTGAATGTGCGGCATGCATAATAACCCTCAAGCATCGGGGAACAAGCCCTTAACCGCCGGAGCTTGCTAAACCGTTTATAACCGATTTCAGGTAGGGAATCCCGGGCAGGACGAGCAGGACGTGCAGGCATCCGTGACACAGTAAAAAACCCAAGGCACACTGGGCACCGTCATGAGCCATGGGCCAGGGGCCATGGGCCGGGCCAAGTGGTTGGGACTACGTGGCATTATAAAGGCAACAGCCACGGCCACTTGCGCACGTCGCAGTCAGCTGAGCAGGGTGGCAGTCGGGGGTGGCACAGAGGCAGGCCGAGGCGGCCGGGCTTATAAAAAATTAAAATGTTTACGCTACATTAAATGCAAAGAAGGCATTGCCGGCGAATTATGATTTTGCGAGTGGCAAACGAACGCACTCTCACGCTCAGCCACCTTATGGCACCTCTGGGAGTGAGTGCGAACAACATGGCGTATGAGCAATGCATGAACTACACGGCGTATGAGCAACACATAAGGAAATGCCTGCGAACTACATGGCGTATGAGCAACGCCGGCATTGAGCCAACTAAGACAATTTGCACACGCCATCGCAAAATGCAAATGTTTTTATTTGATGTGCACAATTGTATACTTTCAGAGGATTTCCATCACAAGTTTTTGGGTATTTCAACTGAACTTAGGGATCGGATGAGATGGTTTATGGGCCAAATATCCTTATAAAACACAAATAACTGTTGGGAATTCAGTAAAAGACTATACATTTTTTGCTGTTCTCCATGGAAACTCCAAACAAACCAATACTGACAGCCCAAGAGCAACAACTGGCAAAATTATACAATTTCTCAACAAAAACTCAACTGATGAGCAATTAATTGGCTTTCACGCAAAATCATTCAGGTGTGAGATTAATTTATTACTCGACAAACAACAAAAGGTAATGTCTTTGTTACGAATAATAATACATTTACATAACAAAAGGCAGTCGAATCTCCATTTCAAGGCATTTTGTTGTATAGAAAATGGGCCTCATTAGGGTTATTAGGGTAGTAAACCCTTGGTTTAACTGGGCACTTAAAGGAGCTGCCACCAGCGGCTGTTAGGTGATGACAGAGACCTTTATAACCCACAATTTCTTTCTCAAAAAGTGCACACTGGCCTTAAAGACACTCATCTGGAACGTAATTTTCTGGCTTTTAAGCATTTAACGTTTATATCGGGAATATAAGTTTCTAGCATCTCCTAGCAGAGAATATCCCGGAAATAATTCCGTGTTATCAAATATATTTCATTCAACCTAATTTATATTTTTTAGAAATTTTAAAGGCACCTCCAAGAACGTGTAAAACCACAAAAAATGCAAATACTTTTATTACAAGCGAACAACTTTATATTTCCACAGCATTTCCATAACAAACGGATGCCGGCTTTCCGCCATTTTCACTCGCATTGAAAGTTGAAATCGACCGGCTGGATGAAAGTCAGGCACAAAAACCATGTCCTTGTTCTTCAGATAGTAAACTTTCGGCTTAATGGGACACTTGAAGAAGCTGCCATTGACCACCAGCGTTTTGTAGGTGGCATCAAACACCTTGCTTATCATGGGGTTGTTTAGAAATGCGCAGCCATTTATGTTTTCCGTCTTGTACAGAACTTTATGGGTCTTCTGCACTTTCATGTTTATGTCGATGGTAAAGGCCGACGCCAATTTGACCACACGAAAAGTGTAGAGGAAGTCGGAGTTTGGGACTTTTTTGAAATACTCCACAAAGTCGTGGTCGCAGCTCGTTTGCAGTGACTCCACTGTGATCTGGTTGTTGCCCGCTTTGTAGACATGTGGCTGCAGGAAATGGAATTTTTAATAAGTAATTTTTTTTATTAAATAGAAAGCTCATTACCTCATCTGCTGCTTCCAGGGGAAGTAAGCAAAAGAGCCACAGCCAAAAAAGACAACCAACACTCGGAGCCATGGAACAGGAACTGACCATAGGCTTTTAGCTTCTCGGCCACAAATCAACTGATGAGCGATTAATTGAGCTTAATCGAAATTATTCAGGTGGAATGTTACATTGTCTGACACTTTATTTTTCAAAAAACAAAATGAAACTAATTAATGGAGCACAAGTGCCAGAATTAATGAAATCGGTTCTGCATTTACAATATTTTTATTTAATTTTCACAACATTATAAATCCACAGCATTTCCATTACAAATGGACCCGGACTCTCGTGCATCTTGACCCGCATGGTGACCTGGTACTTGCCAGGTGGATGAAAACTAGGCAACATTTCCACAGAGCCCTCGTTCCTCAGGTAATAAACAGCCGGCTTTATCGGGCAGGTAAAGAAAGTGCCATTCACAATCAGTTTCTTGTACACAGAACCAAAAACGCGATTCATGAGGGGATTGGTGAGGAAGTAGCAGCCATCCAAGTTGTCCACTTTGTACATAACGCGTTTGGTTTTCAAAACCCTAACAGCCACATCGAAGGTGAACCTGGATGCCACTTTGACCACTCGGAATGTGTAAAGGTTATAAGAGTTGGGAACTTTATGGAAATACTCCACGTAATTGTGGTCGCAACTGGTGATAAGATCTTCCATGATAAAGTTAGAGCCTCCACGCCTGAAAACTGGCGGTTTCTGGGGAAGATGAAGGTGGTTGTTAAGGGATAATGGATTTATTCGAATTTGTTAAGTTTTACCTCCTTGTTAGCAGCTGACACTAGGCCTGCCAGCCAGACTAGAAGCCACATGCATCCACCAAAAGTTGAAAACATTTTTGGACTAAACCACCGACCTATTATTGCCCTCTGTTTTGGCTTAAAACCTATTGATGAGCTATTAATTGTTCACTTGAGTTACTAATTGGGGCAGGCAATGTTTGCTATCAGTCAGTGATTATTCCAGTGTTAGTTTTCCGAAAGAAAAGTTGGTTTAAGCCAGTTAAAACCGCTGTTTAATTAACTATTTATTCACAAATTCATGTTCGTACAACTCTATACCGCCAGATGAGCTCTATGGTAATGGGTCCCCTCTGTTCAGGTTTCATTCTGACGGTTAAACAAAACGTGCCCGAGGGATGAAATGCAGGAACCATGTGACTTCCAATCCTGTTTCTCAGATAGTAAATACCCGGCTGAATAGGACACTTGAAAACTGTGGAGTTACCCACAAATTCTTGGTATAAAAATGAATAAAGCTTGGAGATCAGTCGGTTATTTAAAAAACTACAAATGGAGAAGTTTCCCACATTGTAAACGCTTCGTTTTGTTTCCTCGTTGTCAACACGACTGTCCATGTATAGGGTTTTCACCAATTTTGTGGAATTTATCAACACTCTTTGGGTTTCCCCGGGAGCCAAGCCAAAGTAATCCACATATTCCCTATTGTAATTCAGTTCAGAGCTTAGTAAGGTGGCCCTTAATTTGCGGCCAGTTTCCTGGGAATAAAATTCTAAATAATTATACTAAATAAATGTAATATTTCTCATAGCAAACCTTCTCCTTTGCCTTGATTTCCATGGCAATTAGGAAAATGCACACAAACAATATACAAGTTATGTGTCGGGCAATCATTGAACTATAACTAAATTAACAGAATTCGAGTTGAATAAATTTTTAACCGCAAACCAAATAAATTTCAACAATTAAATGATTAAAAACCCATAAAGATTATCGCTGCCATTTGATTAAAGCTCCGCTGGGTTTCTGTTTTGGTGGTCAAAGCAAACAAAAGCTGAATCAAATTATTCGCGCCCTTCCTTTTCTCGGACTTTACTGTTTTTGTTTTAATTTTTTTTTCCTGTCACTGAATTGGCACTCAAACCGAATTGAAAGAGCTGCGGATATTGATTGGTTTTAGGAGTCTCTCCACGGATTTTCCTCGTGACATAGAGAGCAGGTGGAGGTTAGAACAATGACATTGTTGAGCATTGTGCCAGTTTCCATGCTGTGATTATTCATAAAGGTATCTGATAGTTATGAGATTTATTCAGGGTTGAAATAGGTAAAATATTTTTGTAGTTTTAGATTTACTTTTAAGAAGAATAAATAAATAGTTTCTAGAAATAGATTGGTTTAGTTTCTCCCTTAAATGGCCTGACCTTTTTAAATATTTCCCCAACGTCGCTGACAATCGCTTGGCCCCTGTCTTGGACCTCGATTAGCTAACGAGCTTTAAACCCCCGACTGAATAATTGAACAGACGCCAGACAGGACATCAGTCGTGGCTCCCCCCTCCAGGTGGTAAAAAATCAATTAATCGATCGCCAGGTTTAGTGTCGTAACGCAACTGGGAAAGCGTTTTGCCAATTGCAGTTGGCGAGTGTAATTAAGAATCTATTCTGGGGACCCGCGGGCGGACGAGTGCTGATATTGACGCACTGGTGACACGGGGTGTAGCAGGTGGCAAATGGGGGAATTCACTTACCTTTCGCCATCATCGTTGAATGAGAAATCGCCGAGGAGTAGATCTCGGAAGCGATAGCGTGGCTGTATAATGCGCGACATGTTGCTGTTGCTGTTGCTGCTGCTGGTGTTGCTGTTGTTGATGTTGATGTTGCTGCCGTTAATAATGCTACTGTTGCTGTGGCAGGTGTTGCTCGTGGTGTTGCCAATGTTGGTGGTCGTTATGGTCGGCACTCTTAGCTCCGTGATGGTTCTCGCCCCAGCCGCCTCCCCAGTTCCGCCACTTATTTGAATATCACTAAAGTCCGTCACATTAATTAAGCACTCTTCGGCAGCGGCTGCATAGCCCCGTCGTCCCAGATGCTCCTGCTCCTGGAGATGCCTTCGTCCCGCGACGAACTCATCCTCGCGCGGCGCACTGGTGCCCGTTAGCAGGTAGCCGCCAGTGGCCCGATTGGGCCGCGGCGAACGGAGGCGCGTCCACAGATTGGCGAGTGTCCTGCCAGCCGACCAATGCCTTTTCCCGTTTACCCCTCCAGAGGTTATCAGCTGGGTCGGTGGTCACCTCGAGGACCCTCCGCGGAGCCCAGCTCTGACGGTTCCTTAATTAAACCGATGGCACCGGTGAATTTATTAGCATTACAACGGTCCTGCGACAGGTGCGTGCTCGTTTATTGATCTCCGTTCGGCGGACATGGCGAGCTCTGAAAATATGCAACACAAAAAGGAAATACGGGAAATCAATAAAGGTGGGGAGCATAAAGGAGCCATTTATATATGGAACAATTTGTTTATGGATATACTTGAATCTTGAGCGAAAAATAAATTGAATTTCCTTTTAGCCTGTTCTTATCTGTGAAGCCTTTCCTTAACTCTAGTAAGGTATAATAATAATAATAAATAAATGAAATATTTTAAGGAATTTTGTAGTATTGAAAATGGGCCTCATTAGGTTTATAAGCGTACTAAACCCTTAGTTTAACTCGGCACTTAAAGGAGCAGTTTTAAGGTGATGACAGGGACCTTGATTACCCACAATTTTTCGAGAAAGTCACAGCTCATAAGACCACCTACCTGGGACGAATAGACCCCTATTCACCACCCAAAATCGAATGCAAATGCTTTTATTACAAACGCACAACTTTATACTTCCACAGCATTTCTATGATGAACGGATGCCGGCTTTCCGCCATTTTCACTCGAATTGAAAGCTGAAAGCGACCTTCTGGATGAAAGTTGGGCACAGGAACCATGTCCTTGTTCTTCAGATAGTAAACCTTCGGCTTAATAGGACACTTGAAGAAGCTGCCATTGACCACCATTGTTTTGTAGGCGGCATCAAACATCTTGCTCATCAAGGGATTATTCAAAAACGCACAGCCATTCATATTTTCCATCTTGTACAGAAATGTATGGCTTTTCTGCACTTTCATGTTTATGTCTATGGTGAAAGCCGACGCCAATTTGACCACACGTAGAGTGTAAAGGTAATCGGTGTTGGGGACTTTTTTGAAATACTCCACATAGTCGTGGTCGCAGCTAGTTTGCAGGGACTCCACAGTGATCTGGTTATTGCCCGATTTGAAAACATGAGGCTATGGGAAATGGGAATATTAAATGAATAATTTTCCGAATGAAATAGAAAGCTCATTACCTTATCTGCTGCTTCCAGGGGAAATAAGCAAAAGAGCCACAGCCAAAAAAGACAACCAACACTCGGAGCCATGGAACAGGAACTGACCATAGGCTTTTAGCTTTTCGCCTACAAATCAACTGATGAGCGATTAATTGAGCTTAATCAAAATTATTCAGGTGGAATGTTACACTGTCTGCACTTTATTTTTAAACAAACATTCACAATATTTTTTTTATGCTGTGTATTATTTAATTTTCACAACATTATAAATCCACAGCGTTTCCATCACAAATGAACCCTGACTTTCGTGCATCTTGAGAGGAATGGTGACCTGGTACTTGCCAGGTGCTCTTCCTTAACTAACAAATAGTCAGCAAGTATTTCTAATTATTGGATTATTGTAATAAAACTCCTTAAACTCCACTTCACTTCCCAAATGCATTAAGTAACGCTTCCACATCACCATTTATAAATAGCTAACCATTTCGTACATAAAATTTCAATTCAACCGCATTGCTTTGCCTTTTGAAAAACCTCTCCAGCTTGACCCATAAATCCCTGCTGTCGGCAATCCAATTCACGTCAAAGAGCAACAAATTCAATTCAAACAACACACGCAAACAAGTGCCAAGGACGAGCAAACAAACAAACAAACAAAGAAACAAACAGACAGTTGGACACATGAGTGAGGAAGGTACAAAGCCCTATATAAAGTGTGTGTATATATAGAGAGAGATGCTTCAGTTTGGGCCCGTGTGCGGGCTTATTATTTACAGGCAGCCAAATCAAATCATCTCTTAGACAGACAGAGCGCAGATTTCTGGCACTTGAAGGTACTCTCCGAGTGCCTTCCACTTGCCGTTGTCTGTTTGTGAAAAATTTACGCAATTATTGCCGCCAGGACAATCCCGCCCAGGTGTGTGCGCGCCGGTGTGCTCGCTAAATAAATACATAAATTTTCCCCGCTCATTAATTAGATTTGCGCCGTCGTGCATCTCTGTCTCTGGCAGAGCATTGGCATATTTATGTGACTGCGGAATATTTCACTTTAAAGTGTTTTTTAATTAGTTACAGCAAATTAGCGCCAGCGAAATTAACAAATTTGTACACAGCATCTGTCTCTATTTTCTGGATCTCCACCTCCGTGCGCTGCAAAATTAGTTTCTCGATTAGATTTATAGTTTTCTGTCGGCATTAAAGTTTTAGCCAAGGAGCTCGTAAATTAAGGCACCAACGGGACATGGCTTGTGGGAATAGCAGCAGCAGATTCCGAGTCCTGGTTTAATAAGGCGAGAATAGAGATTAAATTCAACACATATATTCTGCCAAATTAATTATTAAAATGGACGCCATCTGCATAATTCATTTGAAGAGGGTTAAAAACAGCAAGCCAATCGATAATAAAGAATTGATTAAGCAAATATTTCACATTTATTCGAATTATTAACATAAAAATAGGGAAATAATATGCAAAATAGTTAAAAATTCCATTCAGTAAATTATAATTTTTAAAATATTTTGGGTAATTTTAAAAGTTATTTAATAATTTGTTGTTGTAACCAAACCCTGTTTTAATTTAATTCAATATCCACAGCAACTAATCTGGTCTATTATTGATTCCCCCGGCTTTGGGCTCGTTAGTTTAGCAATTTATTTGGTGGTTTCTGGGCGATTTCCTGCCCCGTGCAAAACCCATTTAATTTCTAATCATTATTTATGGCAATGCCGCCACATTAAATGAGGTTGCCCATTGTTATTTCGGGAAAGATATACATGCCCAGACCCCCGAAAATCGACAGGAGCATAATGTCTTAATTATGTTTTTGCCGGAGCACACAAAACGATTTGCTGGCCCACGCATATAGATGATATTTTTTGGTTTTTGTGATTTATAGACTCCTCTTAGGGGCCTAGGAAAGTGAGAGAAAAGGATCTCTAAGCGGACAGATAACAAATTATTGTTTTCCATGCACAGGATGGAGGGGCCGAAGAAGCCTTTCATTATTTTCCAAAAAAGAAAAGCCCCACTTTGCGTGCCATGAAGGGGTTCGGAAGGGGGCCAAGCGGAGCTGGGCCCATATTTTCTATACCTTCATATAGTAACTGCGTGTGTGTGTGTGTGTGCGTATCTGCCTGTGTGGGTGTATGTATTCATCAACAATAATTGCCCAGACCGGTGCTCCTAAGCCTTTCGCTTTCGCGTGTCTCGTTCAGTTGGCCCCAACCTTTTGTTAGTACACTTGGGGAAAATATATGATTAAAAATAACAAGATTATGGAAAATTCTTTAAAATTAAATATTAGATTTAAAAAATAGACCTATTTAAATATTAAAATATACAAATAATATCCAAAGATCAGCGAAGGAAATGTGTAATGAATTTCCAAAGATTAAAAAAACGAAGCATACTTTTTGGCGGCACTCAGAACTGAGAGAGTATTTATAGCATTTATATTGTTATTGTTCAGCCTTTTTATGCTTAATTAATTTATTAAAATTCTCTTAATTAATTTTTGTAATTTCCCTATCATTTTCTTTAGGTGCACTTTCCACTTTCCCATCATCAACACTGTTTGCAAGGCGGGGTGGGAAAGGCCTTTCAAGCCGTCTTTGTTTTTCTTAGTCTTTATTATTCTTTGGCCTACACAATGTCCCGCAAGAAGTCGTCGCCAGTTTGTCTTTGTTTTTTCTCTTGTTGTTGTTGCTTATTGTTGTTGTTATCTTGTTGATGTTGTTGCTGTTGCTGCACAAGTATTAACTAAAGGACCCCGAAGCTGCTAAACAAGCCGCATCCGCGGTAGGGTCGCCCGCTTCCGCCTCCTCTACCACTTGTTATTATTATTTTCGTTGCTTTATTTTTTTTGTGACACTCGGAATATTTTATAACAAAAACTTGACCCGCTTTTCCGCGAAGGAAATCCGCATTTCCTGCTCCCGTACACCTGCTCATCATCAGTCGTCGTTTGCTGACTTATTGTTTTTTACTTTTGTTTTTACCATTGTCCCGCCCGTCACTCGCCCATATACGAAGTATATATACTCCTCCTCTTCAGCGCCTTAATCCCAGTTTTTATCCCGGGTTCCCTTTTCTTTTCTCAGCTGCACGGGCGTCGCTTAATTAAAATTAACATTTCATGAAGAGCTGCTGGTTGAGCAAAAAAAATAAAAAGAAATACAAAAATAAAGAAGCAAAGTTGAGCAGGGTGCAAATGGCGCTTTGCAAAACGTAAAATAAAATATGTAAAAGTTTGCTTAATCGTTTTATAAATATTTAAGGCTTATGGCAGTCTGATCTGTCTCGTCGTCTCGCTCACTCATCCGATTCTCGGGGAGTCCCCTCGCTGACTTTCAATTTTCCTGTACATTTTCAATCCAACTTTGCTTTTTGTTGTTGTTGTTTTGTGTCACTTTTTGTATCCCTTAAATGATTTTGGGATAAGCTGTTAATTATATTTGAGTGGATTTTGCATTAAACATTCACTCGAAACGTTTACACTGTTGAATTTCCTTTTAAATTGAGTAAATACTATTTATTTAACAGAACAAATTGGTCTTTAAATGTTTAATTAAGGTGGAAATACCTGTAATTAATAGCATAGATTTATGTAGTAATATTTTAAACATAATATATGCTTACTTTAAGGCACTTTTTAAATGGTATATATCCCAAAAAACTCTTTGAAATAATAAATATTGAATTAATAAAAATGTTTTTTAATTAAGGTAAATAAATGTATTTTCTCCAGTGTCTTACTGCTCAAGTCAGAGCGATTATCGAGGCTTCAATTTAGTCTTCCAGCTTTATTTTCAAAAGACAGGCTAATCTCTCCTTAATTCCTTGTTAAACAATTACTATAAAATCGAGCGTAAGTAATTCATTGTATTATTGCCATTGCAAGGCAAACGTTATATAATTAACAAAGGCTCTGTGGTAATTAACCCTTTTTCCTTTATGATGATTTCCTTTTGTTTTATTTGGGGATGATATATAATGTTTACACAACCCTTTTATTACCTGCTGCATTAATTATAACGAGCCTGCTTAAATAAAAGACAAACATTACTTGAAACACACGCGACGTGAAATGAAACACACACTCGTGTGAGTTACTATCACATAAATTCCTGTTTGTTTTTGTTTTAGTTTTTTTGGTGACATTCGTAATTGAATGCATTATTCAATGGCCACCGAGGGACCACTTTTTTGCGTACCTTTTTTATGACGCCTTAACACTTTGATGGCCGGCGGGAATGGCCAGAGGGCTTAAAGCTGCTCCTGGTGGCGATGTAAATGTCTTGGCATATTTTATGAGGACATTTCGCAATCGCAACTTTTCCACGAAAAAGAGCAGAAACTTTACTGCATTTACCGTCTCAGCTGGACACGGTGCACAGAAACTTTTTTACCTGCTTACGCCAGTTAACAACACGATCAGATCACTTTTTCTAAGGATAACTTGGCGGGGGGCTGATTTGTTCCCTGTCCCCGACTTTACATGTTTGGATTAGTTGGCCCAAACACACACACACGCACACACATAAAACACTCGCGAGGCGCAAACAAACAAGTGGCAAAAGTTTTTTTTCTCGCCTTTGGGCCAAAGTTTTTCCTCACCTTGAAAGGCAGGTGAGTGTGCAGTTTGTCTGAATGCGAGAGCAGTCCACGCCGCCGCCGATTCAGGTGTTTCAGAACCCAAAAAATACCCAAAAACACTAACCACCGAGCTGATAAGCCCGTTTACAGTTATTTTCTGACCGCTCGACAACCGCACGCGCGCATCGCTAAATTTGAACTGAAGCGGAGCGCCAAAACCGAAAGGAAATATGGCAGAAGCGAAAGCGATGGCAACAGCAGGGAGCGGAGGAAAAGTAACGGTGGGGGAGAGGGGGGAGGACAACATGCGGCGTGGGCGAAGGCGGCTCTTATCAAAATCAGCTGGTCGCAAAGCTGACTTTAGTCGTTAGCTTTTGCGCCGAAAGCTCTCGGTACATTCAAGGATGAGGAAATACGAGCAGTTTTTGCATAAACATTTATTCTATTATAATTGATTTAAAAAATATTATTTAAATTTATTTATTTAAAAGGTAAACTCTATTCTATATACATATAAAGAAAAATTAAATGTTATATTCAAATCCATGAGAAATTATTTGTTATATCAATTTACAGAATAAAAATCATAGAAAAACCAAGGGTATACAAATTAATATACTCCTAAACTTTGGATTCTTTATTAACAAATAAAACTACGTCCATGGCCTACTTCTCGGCAGTTGTTTCCGGTGAAAACATTCTTAGAAAATTAAGTTTCCTTTTTATTATAGACTAAATCTTTACAGCTTGCAATTGTTTTATTATTAATTATCGATCCATATTGGTCAAATGTAACAATAAGATAATGTAAATGATTTACAGGGTCGGAAATAATAATATCCTACAAGGGTATACGAATGTAAAACTAATAAAAATTACAACAAAAGAAATTTATTTTAATTCAATTTATTATACCAATAACTGTAAATAATAAATGTATTAATAATATTAATAAAATTATTTTTAAGTTGTTTATAAACAAAATCATGTTTATTTAAGCCCCTAGATGGCGCTTGTTGCTTAATTGCGATAACAACACTATTCGATGACAATTTTATTCATGACCGATCTATCGCTGATCTAACCCGATTCGCTCTTTGTTTTTACCTTTATTCTCTCTAATTTTTTTCCCACTCCCTCTATCTCTCTCCCTACCTGCTAGTTCCATGTTCTGCCTGCTCCTCTCCCACTACTACCAACAACTACAAGCGCGTGGGCTCTCACTCTGACCCGCACACAAACGATCTTTTCTCGCGCTTGACTACAAAATCCGTTTTGTTATTGACAAACAACCTAGAAAACAATGGAAAATTTCCACAAATTGTGTATAAATAAACTCGTGTGTGTTGGGTTTTACGTTGTAACAGACGAAAATTTTTCTACCAAATGCCTCGACTGTACCTATAACACATGAAAAAATCAGGGAAACATTAGGTGTGGGTGGCTATCTCCTTCAAACAACCTTCACAAACTTAGAACACGTCACACTTAATCTGTATATTAATTATTACAATTGTATGTTTATTTAATTATTGTCATATTATTGCAAATTGGTTTTGGCTTCCGTTCCTGTAGACTGTTTTCTGGTTTCTGATCGGGAGCTCCGTCATTCATACGATTGACACCCACTGCTTCCATCCGTGTGGCCCACTGAGACCCGATCTTTGGCAGTGTGCGAATCCCTGAGAGACGCACCCACACAGACTCACTATTTTCGGCTCTCTGCTCTCCAAATGGAGGCTCGTTTTGCGTATGTGAACAGGAGAGCCGGCCGATGTATGGTAGTGTGCGTGAATGGCGGCCACTCACCAATACCATTGCACTACGCGCCGCTCTCTCGTGCTCTCACTTTTTCTGCCCGTGTCATTGTTGCCTTGCCTGTGTTGGTTTTCTTGTCGCAATTACCATTACCACTGTAGAATTAAGTGCTCTCTGGCTCTCTGTTTATGTCGGCTTCGGGTCGATTCGGTAAAAAGTCAACTGGAAAGTGATCAGCTGTTGGAGTAACTGTTTTGTGATAACTTTTATTAAAAAATAACTAATTTTAAGGGATTTAAAAGGAAGTTAACAAGCTAAACTGTACTTATTTGAGGCTAACCTTCTCGAAGTATTTCATCACAAAGTCCAAAGCTGGTTCAGACCGGCTACCATATACATATAAAAATATAAAAATGAACTCAACCACTACGTGCCGTGAATATGAAGGCCTATACATATCCATACATATATATATTTTTACTTGCGATAAGGCCGCGTTCGTTCTCTTCCCCTCTCATTCGCACCGATCTGGCCAGCAGGGTATAAAAGCCGGAGAGATTGCTCATTAGTGACTCAGTGAGCAACAACCAAGCAAGCTAACAACAGCTAAGAGCTAAAAGCAAAGCAAAAACCAGTTTTTCTCAAGCAAAAACAATTTCAAAGTCAAGATGAGTGCCAAATCCCTTTTCGAAAGTGAGGAAGACGTCGCCCAGGAGCACAAATTTGCCAGAAAAGCCAAGGAGTCGCCCTTTATGCTGGTGGGCATTGCCGGATTCCTGGCAGCCGGTCTGGTGGGAGCGTACAAGTACCGTAACCGCGGGTCGATGAGCACCAGTGTCTTCCTAATGCAGCTGCGAGTGGCTGCCCAGGGAACAGTGGTCGGCTGCCTGACCGCCGGACTGGCCTACACCATGGCCAAGGAGTACCTGTTCGAGAAGGCGCCAGCGGAGGAGCCTAAGCCAGTCCAAGACTAGGAGGTCAAGATCGCCAAGAAGTCATCGCCATCTTTCGCAAACACCAAAGAGGCTTTGGCCACCCTGTGTCGTTCATTCTTGTTCACCGTGTAAATGTTGCATTCTCATCACCGTTCTGCCTCGAAGTAGTATTATTTTATAATAAAGAAAATATTTTTAGCAAATCAAATATATTTCTATGACTTTTTATTTAATTTAATTTTCTTTTAGGTAATTTGTTGAGTTTTATCTTTTGAGTAAAAATATATGCATTTTTAAAGATTTATTTACTGATGGTTAATAGAAGCTCTCACATGTTAATTGTTTATAATTTTTTGTGTGCCCGCAGTATATACTATGATAATAGCCAATTGACCAATTAGGTTCTTGATAAATAACTGTATGTACATGCATATATACGTAATACGTTATAATGATTAGAAATCACGAGTTATCAACTTAACAATTACCAGTTTATTATCAACACGAAAACCCTTTAAATACTTAATGCTGCTAAGTATTTTTTTAAGAATTTATAAAATTAAAATGTATCCGTAATTTTGAATTGATTTATAAAAATGCGATTATAATAAATTTATTAATTAAATTTGATTAATCTTAAATGGTTCATAAGGATATCGATCAACATTACCTTTATATTACTATATATGTATATTAATTAATTTATATTAATTAATTCAATTTTAACTAAAAAATGTCTGGAAATGTTATGTTCAAGTTGACCAATTATAAGATCAATGTTTTTGCAAACATTAGGTCGTATACCATAAATACATGCTAAGAATATCAAAAGTTACATAAATAAATTCACAATTATAGGTGAAGTAAAGCTTTTAAAAATTGGATAAGAGTATTCGGTTTATAAAAGCCTTTTGTTATCAGTCAAATGTTTAACAAAGTATGCAGTTTGGATACTGAAATATGTGTATGACTGAAAATAGTTATCAAGATGCTTTTAAAAAATATGACATACTCAAAGAATACATTATTTTGGTTTGCTTAAAATATTTATTTTAAAATATGTATTGTAAAGTGATACACTTTTTATGGCACAAAGATGTGGGTACGATAAATAGGTACAAGTTAAAATTGAAAATATCAAGGAATGGCTAATAGTTCTCAGTGGTGCGGACGTAGTTGACCCCAGAAGGCATGGAGACCTTGTCGAAGCCCTTGGGGAATAGTTTTTGGGCCTCTTCATCAGTGACGGAGGGCAGAATCATGACCTTAGTTCCAGGCTATAAAGAAATAACAATCAGTAATCAGGAATCAATCAATCAATCACCTAATCAATACTTACAGTCCAGTTGGCGGGAGTGGCCACCACCTTTAGGCGATCAGTCAGCTGCAGCGAGTCGATGGTCCTCAGGATCTCACTGCAAGCATCAAGATCATGAGCAAGGAGAAGGATATATTGAAAATAGAGGCACTTACTCGACGTTGCGGCCCGTGGACATCGGGTAGAACATGGAGAGGCGCACCTTGTGGTCCGGGCTGATGATGAACAGCGCACGGATGGTCTTGCCCACCTCGGGGTCGCGCTTCTGCTCCTCGTCGAGCATGCCCAGGCTGACGGCCAGGTCCCTGGTGGGGTCGGCGATGATCGGGTAGGGGAAGTCCCCGGGAATGTCCAGGCAGTAGCTCTTGATGTCGTTCACCCAGTCGACGTGGGAGTTCAAGGCGTCCACGGAGTGCGCCAGGCACTTGGTGTTCCGCTTGGCGAACTCCGGCTGGTGGACAGCGATCCTTCCCAGCTCGGTGGTGCACACTGGCGTGAAGTCAGCGGGGTGCGAGAAGAGCACCACCCACCTGGGGATCGGAGGAGAGGGATCGGATGAGCCAAAGAGCCTTAAGAGGGTTCAGAGGGGTCTACTTACTGGTTGCCCTGCCACTCGTGGAAGTTGATGGGGCCCTTGGTGGTCTC